>JAOYMZ010004969.1:0-23360 GCA_025802335.1 Pinguicula primuliflora | reverse complement strand
CTTCGGTCATTTCATTTCTAGTGAGCCTCACTGCACACTTTCTATACTATATTTCTCGTGTCAAAGTGTAACCTTCCTCCAAAAGTCTTTCATAAACCAGGCGTTCCCGAATACCAAACAGCGATGACAAACCAGGATCGATGTAATTGAGACCAGAGATAGAAGATTATTAGCCAAAGTAGATAGGGTTCAGGGGAATAGGAGAGGGCCCATTTCTCATGGGCTGTTGCCGAGATCCAGTGAGGCTGAACCAGAGAAGCTGGAGAAGTATTATGTTGACGAGAGACAAGGACCTGAGAAGGCGGGGAACCAAGACCTAACCTAACTATTTTTAGGGGGTATCCCTAAACTAGGTCTACTCTCCCTCTAGGTATTACAGGGCTCGGGAGCAGCTTCTTCTCTTATCTTTTCGTTTACTCTTCTCAGTTCGTCAAGTTATTACAAGAAATACAAACCGTGGAAAACGAGAAGCTCCAACGGGAGCAAATGATCTCATTTCGGGGTGAATCTATTGACCAAGATTCCGCCTTTACTTGGGCAATTATCATAACACCTTTCTTCAATCTAATAAGTAAGCCAAACAATAATCCTGTGGAAAAAGGGATATCGAAGTTGTTCTGGGAAATTCCGGACTAAAGTGAAACCCATTCTATCTTGGAAGAATTCATTGCCCCCTATACCCGAAGGGCAGTCAGAAACCATTATACGAGGCTAAATAACGATTAATGAGACCTCGTCAAAAATATTTCAACTCTGAACAGAAGCTCATAACGGAAGAGATGTCCTTTGGCTCGCTTCGGCAAGGCTAACCGGCTAAGATCAGGTTTCGAAAATAGGGCCGCAGGCCGACTTAGTCAATATGGTATGCCACAAGTGAATATTTGCGACAAGAAATGAATCCGATAGGATGACTGCCCAAGTCGTAAGCGACAACAGGCGATGAACCAGATACCAGCTTTTTCGTACAGTCTGTATTAGAGGTTGAGGGCAATTATATAGCTCCTTCTCTTTACTTTGTCAGAAGAGAGTCCTCTTTCTCAAAAATGAAACTGATGATCTTCAGCCGAGTTAGGAGAAATTGACTTCTTCAAACTTCTCGTCGGGAAGCTTCACCCTGAGACCGTAAGACTTTTCCATTTCTGAGAAACTCGGGGAAGAGATTCGCATTCGGGAAGGGAAGACAGAGCTGCCAGGCTTTCCAAGAAACCAGCGCAATTTTGATGGAATGGCATTTGGGTCGGGTCGGGGAAATACTCTTCTTTTCTCGCTTTCAAATGGATTGGGGTTCGCCTAAGTGGCAAGTCAGTCCAAGAATGCCATTCAATAAAATCTCAATGATTCTACTCGCGCTTACTTTTAGAGGTCTACGCAAGTGTCAATTAAGGTTCGGGAAATAAATAGAAAAGAAGATTCTTTGTAGTCGGAAGTATTTCAAAGGGACACCAAAAGACCAATTCGTCTTAACAGAGTCTATACCCGGTGCAGCTAAGAAAGAGTATAAGGCGCCATATACAGTCCATCTCATCTGAAACATAAAGGGAACTTTAGGTAATTTATTAGTATTCTGATCCTCATGTAAGTGATTCACCATATCATGCGTGAAACGGTGGAAGGGCCCTCCGCATTGTGTGCATCCGAATGGTAAGACCGCAGCTCAGACCCTAAGAAATTGGATCCACCCCTAAATCGATGAAAGCGCTTACTCTTTAAGTACCTGATTTCCCAAACACGAAGAAGACGAAAGAGGGACTACCACCCAACATTCCACTCATCAGAGGCGCTTTCTAGCCCCATAAAGGGGAATCATCTTGCTTAGAGATAAGAGTCCCGTGCCAAACTTAAGTCCCTTGCGCTTAAGAGGAATGGTTGAAACAGCCTTACGGAACCAACTGAACCTGAAAGTCATGACCGAATAGCTTCTCGTTAGAACGTTTAGTAAGGACTGATAAAGCCTGAAGAGGTTTTTTATTTCAACATCCAACGAGATTGAAGAGTCCCTAATAGGGGACTATGTCAATACCCTTGAAAAGCATTAAACACTAATAAAGTTAGCTGCTCTGTCTCTCGCTGTCTTAAGTTCAGTGCTGTGCTAGCTTTTGCCTGACTCTAACAAATGCGCCTTAGCCCTATTCGCCCGATTCACCTTTGATTTATTACTAAGTCTTTTTCTATCCTAGACTATGATCTTTTTATACTATGCATCTCTATTACTAGTACCTCCCAGTGAAGCTAGGCTAGGGCCGTTAAGAAGAGTTCGTGATGCACCGGTTCCACCTTACTTACTTTGGTACGACATATAACTCTCTCTCCACTCCAAAAAGGAAGTTCAGATATTGATAGGAAATGGGGGTGGAATCAGACCTGTAAGCCATACCATTTGAAGCCACTGTCCTCTCTTAGATGAATGGGAGTTATGCTGTACTATTTCTTTCTTGATGGTTACTCGCATCCTCCTAGACCACTGTGTCCTACTGGTCTGACTCCTAGATGCAGAAAGCTTATGCCGGAGATCCAGCAACCAGAAGAAAGACTCGTCCTTTCCCAGGATCGAACCTTGCACCCACCCGTAAGCAATCTCCTTCTCGTGTGCTCCTCGATAACAACCTAACCACTAGCTACCTAGCTACAAGAAGAGAGCTACGAGCTAATAGCTAATAGGATAGGAAGCCACCTAAGAACCGAGCTACTAGGAAAGAAGAGCTACCATGTTGAGTCAGCGGCAGAAAACTTATCTGACATGAATGAGGAAAGTGAAGATAGTGGAAGCCCCGAATTGCTCCACAACGTGCTTAACTTTCGGTTCGGAGGACTAACCGCTTCTAATGGGACCTTGGGGAAGGTTGGGCACCCAGGTTATGAAAGATCTACGCCTAGAGGTATAGGACCGGCATAACCGAGTGATTCATTTCAACCAACAGCGTAATACCCAGTAACATACCTAGTTGCCTATCCGGTTGGATATCGAAACCCAGCAGCATCTAAGCCAGGTGTGTCATATATTGATTCATACCTTTAGCATATCCAGTACCCGGTAGCCAGCCACATCAGTGGCATATCCACCAGCAGCGCTAGTGGCATTATAGGCAGCATATGTTGATCCATCGGTAGCAGGGCCAGATGCATAACCGCATCACTTCAGCGGCATACCTTCAGGATCGAGATTGAAAGCCATAAGTAGCGAGGTTGACCGGGTAGTTTCATCAGTTGCAGACGATAATGCAGACGATGTTCTATCGTCTTAAAGTCTTCCCTCTTGCTAGGTTTATACCAAGCAAGGACAGGTTAGAATGTATTAGATGGGCTGCTCCTAGGTTTCTATCTTGGCGATAAGTAAAGAATTTGACCCGGAGTAAGACGAGTGTGTTTGCCCCTCCAGTATGTTTGGTTGCGTCTCTGCTGGAGTTCACTGGTCAGGGCAAGTAGATGGGTCTGAGGCGTTTGAACTTCCTATATATTATATGCCTTTGCACAAAACCCCTACGCTACTGCTCCCAATCCACGTAGCTGCTCGACCGGCCGTTGATCTCACGTACGATAGAAGCCATTTTATGGAGCCTTAGAACAACAGGAGCACCCCAGCTGCAGGAAAGTGGTCACCACCAAGGGCTTACTCCAGCTCGTCCCTACCCCAAAGCCAAGCAGAGAGGAGAAAGACGCAATATTGAGTTGTCACAAGGATGCAGGCAGATGAATTATTTGGTTATCAATTCTCCTCCAGAAGCTCACTTTTTCTAAGTAATGGGGTTGGGGCAGATGACCCATTCTTTAAATAGTTCGAGAGTCAACGATCCTCCCAATTTTAGGCCCTTCGTGCCTACTCCCACTTGTCTGTCAATCGCAAGCAAGCAGCAGTAGGAGTCCGCATTTTTTGTGAAATTCTTTATTTGCCTCTTCCTAGTCGTCATGGGAAAGTACTTTTCGTCTATCGGGCCAGACATTCTATCTGAATAAGTAAACTATACAAACAGTGGATTACATAAGAAATTTTACATGAAGAAAAATCATAGAAGCTATTCAAATTGTAGGCCGTTCTGGTGAGCAACTGGTCCAACATTAGCGGCATCTTCTGTTGGATGCGTCGGATCCCGTTCTTGAATGCAACTTCTCGAAGAGAAAGCTGTTGTTGTGATTGGGAACCCTAATTTCTTTCTTGAGAGCCCTTTCTTTTCTGGTAGGTTTTTCTTTCACCAAGAGAGACAAGTCAACTTATGCGCGCATATGTGTGGAGCTAAGAGGTGGGTTCCCCACGAATTCGAAAGTGGATGAGATCAGCCCTATCGTGCGACAGAGCTGGATGTAATTCAGAAGTGCCTTTGGATAGAGAGTTTTACAGGACATAATTCCTACTATGATGAACTTACTGTACAAAGGAATACAGCTGACTCCGGAGCAGATCTTATGCCACTAGTTGCGGACGATTTCCTGTCCTCAACAGTTCAAAACGCTTGACACTGAGAGCGAAGGTGAATATTTTGCCTTTTGGTTATGGCCTTCCAAGCCGCTTTCAAAGCAGTAGGTTTTTTAAGTCCACAGTACCCGGACTTCTCAAGTTTTTGGTTGGTAGATGGTGTTGATTCTTCCCCTTTGAGACCAGAGGTTGAGGTTATTATGTCAGGGCAATTCAAACTCGGAAAGTAGGACACAACACTATCATCAGAAAGAGGGCAGCGAGGCGTCATGTCACGACAGTGAAACCCGAGTTTCTTTCATTTTCTTAAATCGGCAGGTCGGGGCACCAGTTAGCACACTCTATTGTGAATAGATTAAGGGTAGAATTCACAGCTGATTCTTGAACTAACAACCATAAAGCAGAGACATAGAGAATAGAGACTAGGCCAGATCTCTCTACAACACACAATTATACAAGGACTTCTATTGGATTCGAAGTTGATCCTGAATCGGTTAAAAACCTGACGAAAATCGACTTGCCCCTGTCTTCTTTCCTGATCGGGAGCAACATAGACTGATTAGCTCGATCTCTTCCTACTTCCGTTGCTAAGTACCGGCGAACAGTTTCACTTCCTTCAGCTTTCAAGAAGAAGATTTCATTCCTTATTCACATGGATTTTCCCGAGAGTACCTTCCTTTGGCTGCTCCTTGATTACCAGAAGAACTTATTCTTAACTTCGTTGCCTTGTAGTGTCGTACCCTCACCCATTAGTTCAGTACGTGCCTTCACCCAGTTAGAAAAGAAGTTTCTTCGCTTACGAGAAATCCTTATATAAGAAGTTGTTCATTCACTGCCTATTGAGAAATAGACATAGAGACGGAAGAAAGGACAGACGGAGAGGGACTAAGCAAATGAGAAAGGTAATCTAATCGCACATATAGGGGAAAGGGAACTACAATTGAGCTTGACTTACTATACGGCTTTCCTTACCCTCAAGTACCTTTAGCTGAAGATCGAATTCCTCTGTCCAGCTCCTTCTCGAATGTCCCATTAAGCAAGTCTCGCTTGGTATTGATGAAATCAATAGTACCGTCTTCGAACCCTAGAAATGCCATTCCCAGAAATCCAAGAGGATGAATCATTGGCTCCTATCAAATCCAGGATAAGAGAGTATACGACGCAACCCTTTGTATTGAGCTTTCCTCGTCTGAGAAGGTACATTCTAAATTAAAATGACGAATCCCCATTCTTCAAAACAAAGAGATCGAAGGTCTGGTCTCGAAGTTGTAGCATTCTCGTCGTCTGGGAATGAGTTTTTGCGAAAGAGTACAACTTCTATCCTGCTTCCCGGCTGGCCTAGCCAACAGCATTCTTTTCCTTTTTCCATTTCTTGGTGAACATGAGCAATTACAGAACGAGGCCGTTAAGGTTTGTGAAAACTGATGGACAGCATTACTCTATTTTGTAGAGTATCGTATACTTGGCCGAAAGTATAATACAGAGGCATCAGCAACTGGATGTTCAGTCCAGCTTATCACTCCTGCGCCTTTAATGCCTGAAAGACAGGAAGAGTACATTCAAGAATAGCTACTGATAGAAAACCAAAGGAAAGAGGCGAAGAGCTATCGCTCGTGTAACTATAGGGATTTCATTTTCTAGGGAGAAAACAAGAGAAAAGGGCAGCTGTCAACTGCTCGGTCACCAGAGCCAAGCTCGAATGGAGAGCAACATCTTTCTCTTATTCACCGGTTGTGATCCGAGTCTTCTCAAGGCAGCTCCTGAGCTGAATGGGGTTAAATCTTCGAGGGATCAGTTGGCAAATCCAGACTCATCGACTTGACCGCTGGTTCCTCTTTCCGCTTTAGCTGATCATCTATGAAGGACCGGTTATGGGATATGGAGTATACGAATAAATTCCAATCCGATTTGAAACTGTAACAGTTACACAGAGTTGTACCTAGGACTATGAGTCTTATCTCGAATGTACACATCTCAGTGGGTGTTACCGGCATCTCAGCAGATCAGCCCTTCCCAGTGTACGTCGATCCTTGTCACCTTCATTACATCCATCCTCTATTTACCCATCTTTCCCAGTTGACACGGGCCACAGACGAAAGATGATCTTTTATTTGCTGTCGAGGAATGAGAACAATGGCAGCACTTATCGAGGGAAGGCAGCTTACCGAGCGAGAGCTACCGACCGATCGGAGAGAGAGAAGGAGATAGATTAATAGACAGTGCCGGAGAAAGCGATCGTATTCCCCATTTCTTCGAAGGTCTTCAGGTAATTGAGTCGTTGGAAGCATGCCATAAAGTCCTTGGCGGGGAAATAACTTAGAACGCTTGCCTCTTTTCTGTAGTATGTCCATCGAGCGAGAGTATAGTTTGTACACCTAGAGGACGCCGGTTCGGTTCCTTGGTCTAGCCGGAAAGGAAAGGGATTTCATCCCGATCAATAGCACTGGTCACCGGAAGAACAACTCCTTATTCGGTTCATGATACCCTCCTTCTTCTCTTTGACTTCCTGGCTAAAGGGCCTATAGGAGAGGTAGGAATAGCTAGAGTCAGGTTAGGAGAGTCCCTTCTTTCTCTTACCAATCTACGGACAACGATCCATACTTCCTTTTGCACCAGGGAGGAACTAGGACTTACGGACGTGGGTGCATTATGCCAGGAATAAGACAAGGTACTGGCTTGCCCGAAAGAGCAGAGGATTGGTAGTGAATGCCTCTCCATTGTTCTCATGACGAGTTGCTTCAGCACTGGTATAGTGAGTTGGAACCAGTCATACAGGTATCGGCTCTTTTTCTTGCTTTGGGATTCCTTAGAAATGGAAATCATTGAATCATCATCGGGCAAGCTTCTCTCGATGCGGGTAAAGCAATAACAATGTCTCCTTCTGTTATCATGAAGGATGCCCCATTCTTACCTTAAAAATGTACGAGCAGGGGAGACTAGAATAAAGATGCCCACAATCAGATGCTATAGGAAGCTCAAGGCGCGCTACAACTAACATTTATTTAACCAAAGCTATTTCATTTGGGAGAAAAGAATCATAGATATTCCTTCACATGGATGGATAGAACGAGACTCGAACTCGCATGGATATACAGCTCCCAGCCAGCAAGCAGTCAGCCTGATTCTACAAGGAATAGCAAATAGCCTTCTACTTGAGAGGTACGACCTTACAAGAGTTGCGAGGTTGGAAAGGTCCCATTGGAGGTGCATTGATGGGAAGGGTAGAAGAGGGTTTCTCGCTGCTAGGTGGTTCCGCTCTATCTGCTACAATCCGATCTGATCTACAGCGGGGAAGCAAAGATGTCGCTGGTCCAGGGTCGTTTAAATTTCTGGCGTCATCCAGACTGGAGCAGGTTCTTATGGAAGTGGCGAAATGGAGCTATCTTTGATGATAGTACTACGGCGTCGTATAGCGAGTCACATGCGCTAAATCTAAAGACTCTCTTGTTTGATTATTGAGCAACCATACTCCTCCAGAATCTTAAGTCAAGATCTTTTCTTATGAGTAAGCTAGTGCGTTTAGGACTATTTCATGGAGGAACCCCGCATCCCTAACCCTCTCTGAGTTGGAAGGAAAGAATAACCCTTCTTTCCCCCGCCTGAGCAAGAGAAGACACTTAAAGCTGGAACTCCTAACTCGAACACTGACAGGTCGCTCATCTTCATGAAGGAACTGAACTAGACGAATTCCTCCCCTACTAAAAGTACGAGGAACCTAGTACGAAAAAGCATCTCTGTCGGATGAGTGGGAGGGAACCTATCTGAGACATAGAAATGACTCTTCGAGAGCTCAGCTTTTCCTTTCTTTTTGGGAGCCTATCTTTCTCATGAAGACATTTTCTCCAGCCGGCCCCCAACTATCTTGACAGAATGGTTCGGCTAATGACTCGGCTGATAGATCCACTTTCTTTGTCTTTCTCGTCTTCAACTATATATTCATTCTATGAATATGGTGCGCAGAAGCAGGAAAAAAAATACAGTGTTTCAAGCTGACGGATAGATTTCTTTGATTCCGGCTCTCCCTGAAGCGCCCAAGCAAGAAAGGAAATATTCTCTAAGCGCCCTGGAACTGTTCTGCTACTTCCCAAGAAACCGAGGAACAGTCGTCAGCGGGCAGCCTTTTCTTTGATTTGAATGATATTAGAGGCGTTTCTGCCACCACTCAGACAGGCATGAGTGCTGTGTTAGAATTCCGCCCCCTATCTGTAATGCTGCGTCGTAAGCCACTTGGAGCTGAAGCCCTGCGTGGCTTTCTTGGCATTCCCGGTCGCATTATTGGTTTGAAGACAGTTAAGCCACTTTCCTCTTGAAGGTAGGGGCGTTGATTTTCTGTTCTTTAACTCGCACTTTATCTGTTTGCTCTGTATCTGGAATCCAGATATCTTCTTATTTTAATCTACGAGCAGCAAGCAGGATTCATTTCATCTAAGAAAGAAGAATCGACCATAGCCTGCGGATAGCCCTAGTCTTGCCTTGATAGGGGTGGCCTAGAAAGTATTTACCGGGCAGATAGGTTGAGAGGGAAAACTTTGAGCATGGGAGGGAGATGGGAAGGGGGGTATGGTGTTGGACTTGGGATTGGAGACGAAGACTTTATGAGTGGGAAGAAGAAGATTTTGAGGAACAACCAATTCTTCTTAACAATGTTAACTTGCAGGGAAATGTCCAAGACAAATGGTGGTGCACAAACAGTGAGGATGGAACATATAATGGCGTCCTTGGCCATTGCGGAAGAGCATCCAAAACCGTTCCATCAGGCAAGGAAGTTACAAGAAGTGTGGAAGAGCCAAAGAAAGTTTCAATCTCACTTTGGAGACTTTTTCTGATGAGACTGCCGGAATGCTGACCAAGAGTCGCCCCAAGAAGCAAAAAGGCTGTTTTATTTGCTCAAAAGAAAAGATGAAGCTGAAGTGTATTGCCTGCTGCTCATACGCTCGCTGCAGCATCAAAGGCTCGAGAGACCTAAACACCTATCGATTCTGTTAGTGAGTGAGTAATCACCCAGTCTATCCTTATAGAGTTCAGTTTAGTGCTTATTACTGGTTGGGGTGGAACCTTGCAACATAAGAGTTGACTGTTCCTATGCTTTTAGTAGACTAAGACTAATTAAGTTATTAGCACTGCAAGGGTAGGAATATTCATAGTCAACTATTGTAATACTAAGAAGACTTTGACTTTCTAATATACTGTAAGAAAAAACTTTAAAGCAAAGTACCCTTGCAACTAAGAAAGTGAGTCAATAACTTGACTATGATTCGTACATAGCTGGTACACAGGACCTTTGTTTGTGCTACCAAGGTGGCACAGGACAGGCATTCTCCTTATGCGGATACCCCTATTAGATTAGTCAAGCTTGGCAGCCCCTACCAAACTTTTTGAAAAAATGAAAGCAGGAGACCTAGAGAGCTTAAGTCTACCACGGGATATTGGTTTACACGTGGGAGAGGAGCTTTGCTGGCACGCGGAGTATAGCTACTACTACACGAGTCCCACACACCACTCCACAGCTCTAGGCTTTAAATTCAAGCTTCATCAGCTACAAGACAATCAAAATCAACAGCTGCTACGAGATTGAATCAGCTTCAGGCTTTCAAGCAAAATAAGCGTCTGCCAACGGTAAGACTTTCATTTAAAGGGTAAAAGCCCGTTGTTATACTTGGTCTAGAGGCGCTATTTACGCCCAACCTTTCACTCTACGAAACCCAACTCATAGTAATAGGCAGGGCAGGAGATGACTACGTTAATGCGAGTCAAGCAAGCTTTCCTCGATTGCATTTGAAATTGAGAAAACGCATGCCTACCCACTATCCCAAACAAAGGAAGGGGAAGGGAGGGGTATAGGTCTGGAGCTACTGCATATGCGACTGGGTCACCCGGGTGTATGGGGAGACTTCCTCCCGATGAGACAATCTCAAAGGCTCAATTGGAGCTAGACTTAAAGCTTATCTTGAAGCTAAACCGGAATTAATCAGTGCAACCAAAAGCAAACCAAGAAAAGAATCCCACCTTTCTTGCCCGACCTGAGTCCGAGTCAATCCTTCGACCAATTTCATTCTCTTCCGGGACTTGAAAACACTCCCTCCAATTCACCATGCCGTCCCGAGTCAATCAATAATGGGCTCCAATGCATTTTCGGATTTTGCGGAATAGATTGAGAGTTCAGACCACTCCTTTTTAGGAATGAAGCAAAGAGAAGAGAAATAGAGGATCGATGTAATTGAGGTCCACCACGATATCACAAATCGGCCAGCTGGTTGCTCTTTCTTTTCTGAAGTAAGGATTTTACTTTATAATTTTTCGGGCAGAATCAGACCACGTCAAATGCCGGATGCAAACAATATTGATAAAGAAAACTCTTGCGCAGCCTTCCCCTTCCGGCTGCCTCTTCCTTCCTAACCAGATCGGGGGTTGTCCAGCGCCCTCACTGACCTCCTCTTTCTAATTTAAGGAGGATTGTTCAGAGATGCTGGTATTGACCCAGATTTTGATCCCCTGATACGAATGAATAAGAGACTGAAGTCAAATGACATTACCAATTCTAGACGGGAAAGACTGGTCAAAGGAGATCGACAGATTTCTGCACTTCAACTCTATCGAACCTCAATGAACAAGCGCGCACTTAATAAGCATAAGGCTCCTTGACTAATTTAGGATCGAGAAAGTCAAGTAAGGCGAATAGAAGTCCGTGCCCTAATATACCCCAGACCTTCAACAAGGCTTTCCACGGGCTTATTCGACTGTCAATCTATCTTCATCGAGCGCCCTTATTAGTTGAAAAAGTCCAGCTTTTCTAACTTGCTTGCGTACTCGCTTAAAGAAGTACTTCTTTAAGAATGCCCTCGACTTGAAAACAGCACTGATGGAAAGGTTTGAAAGGAGAGAGACTGTGCTTCTTGAAAAGTCACTTGCTTTTGTGGAAAGCGGGTCTTGGTACTGGCTTGCATGAACCCGGGAACTAGAACATAAAAAGGAGATAGATCGAAGGAAATTTCCATATGGTGGACCCACATCTACTCAAAGAGGTTATAATACTGGAAGAATTGAAACTAGTAAAGTGCTAATGCAACTACTGCTACACTAACTGACATTGACGATGGTGGGGGCTACTGGTTATCTAAGAAAAGGGCTCTAACTATGCTTTACTTGCTTTCTTCTGTAGAGTGTGATATGCCGGTTATCGCATATCAGCAGTTAATAGCTGTTTTCCCTGCTTGATAAAGCAATTGTTCTTGCCACCACTTCCAAAAAACCTATCTCGTAGAGCCCGCCTACCGGTTTTTGCCACTCGTTTTCAGCCCGCGACCTTTAAACACGTCTTTTTCGAACGTGATTGCGGCCAATCTTCCTAGACAAAGCTTCACCCCAAAAGGAATTAGGCAGGGGGAGTTCCAGAAAGAACCATCACTTGGAAGGAAAACGAATCCCTAAAGGGCTTAGGATTAATTAGAGCCCTTGCCGTAGGATACCAAAAGGCACTTTAGTGGGCATGCCTCTGCCGATAAAATGAGACAAGTGCTGTTTAGAAAAAAAATAGACTAATTTCCAATCATCAGAAGAGAATTCAGATGGATTTCCGCCCACTGGTCAAAAAAAGGATCGTAGGGCATCAGCAACTGAAGCGCATCTCGCATCTCAAGTAGTTTTCTTGGTTGGTTAATTGAGGGTAGAGCAGCCAGCAATCGGAGGACTGATCACCTGCCCTTTGAATCAGGGAATCCGTCGGGACAAGATTATGGGAAGGGGAGACATGAGACAACCTGGCGGAAATTGTTGGCTAGTATCGTATCCATACTCTCAAGCCCTAGGGAAATGAAAATGCTTTCTTTGATCTCCCCCAAACATGAAGATGAGCGACCTGAAAATGCCAGCCAGGGAGTGGTTTTCTTTTGGCCCCCTCTCCTTACTTTAAGAAGTAAGCAACTCTTCGACCCGAAAGTAGAATGTGGTCCTTTCTCTCTGCCATCATTGGGAGTTTAGTTTGAGATCCCGTTCCAGTAGCTTTTCTCTTCCCAGCAGTTGAAGTGACGGCAATGTAATAGCACCTTATGCCTTTTTTTGTTAAAACCCTTGAGCTAAAGGCTCTTTCTTGAGGGGGATTGGTGGGATGGATTCGTTAGACTTTTTCTGCTCGCTCGTCCCGTGCTCGCCATAGAGTTGGGGGTTGAATCTTGTCTCATTCTCTCCTCCCCGATGCTTTTCAAAATCACCTTCCCGGCTCAAAAAAAAGGGGATGGACTGATGGCCTCGAAAGCTAATCAAAAGCATTGCACCTCACTAAAAAAGGCTACTACGGGAATTAGTCAACGTACAAAGAATAGGGTTCACTTCTACCTGGGGAACCATACTCACGCTTGCGAAGACTGAAAATAAATAGAATCAGAAGGAATATCAATAAAAACGACTTCGATATAGGAATAGGCGGCTATTTCATCAGCAGCCCGGAAAGAGCTCTCCCTCCTATTGCGCATAGCCGGCAAGAGACCAGAACCATTCCCCGCACCTTCCTTTATGGTATGAAAACTCAGTAAGAACGGATTCGCCACTGTAAAAAGTCTTTTCGAACTAATGCCACATAGGCAGGTGCAAAAGGCGAGAGGATAGGTAAGCATCAAGCAAGCTCGTAACATTCGCTTTCTCTGTCCTTAGTCCGGAGCCACTCCCCTAGCGGTCCTGCCACCACGCCCTTTCTTTGGAAATGGGAAATGGAGGAAAAGAGGCGGTCGAGAACTGATCCAGTAAGGAGGATATTGTCTTGGAAATGGTCGACTTCTTGAATTGCAGATTTTCCAATCTGCCGATACGACGTAGCCAGCCACAATGGGGTTACTGCTAGGCGGGGATTAAGGAAACATGGAAAGTCCCTCGACATAAGAACAATTTATCATCCGCACGCTCTTTCTAAATTCTAATAAGGTCTAGCTCGTCTGAGGGCTAGGAAGAAAGAACGAGACAAAGAGGACTCCGGACCGCATCAAAGTGCACTGCACGAAAGGAAAGAAGGGCGAGCTACTTTCTGGGGTTCTACATCCATTCAAAAGGGTTGCCCCCGTTGCTCGGTGAAAGCCCATTTCTGCTAGTGTATCTCGTCTGTAGGCTTATGATGATCTTGGGGAATCGCCAGACCGAGGGCATCTACTTTCATGAAACATTCGCTCCAGTGGCGAAGTTGAACCTCCCCGGCCAAGCAAAAAGGATTAGATGTCCTAGCTCATGTGCACCAGATCTCTTTTCATCACCAGCGATAAATTTCACGGAAGAAAATGAAACCAAGCAGTAGAGGGCAGACGACTCCAGACACCATCAAGTTTACACGGTAAAACGTAAAAACGTATCCGGTGTTTCGAAAGGTTGATAGACGCTGGGAAGTGAACGTTTGGAGCGCTTTTGGCACAGTCAGGTTTTTTCATATCTCTTGGCTCGTTCCGAACTCCAGGCAGAAGAATTGACTGTTTCTCAAACCGACACAGGTGAACACGCAATGTGCAAGTGTCCGAGGTTTGTTTACGAACTCTTGATCCAGCATCATCACTTGCCGGCTAGATATGGGAAGGCTCTGGTAGATGTGCAACTAAATATGATGAACCATTCCCTTGTGGAAATCTGACGTCGTGAGATTCTACTTCTCCTTGGAAGAATTTATCCCCATCGCCAAGACTTCAGCTCACAGACTTCCCTATCTCATCCTTATTAGCGAGTATCCTTTGAGTCTGCTTTCGAACCCTTTCACTTGAAGATCCCGATCTTATATGGATTGCGCCTTCCATCCGATAAGGTATGAACCTTAGCACCCCCCTCAGGGATAGATATCTAATTCAAAATGCCCCGTATGAATGGAAATAAGAAAAAACTATCTTCCAAGCCCACATATGCCGCAAGACGGGGAGAGAGACATCGATCTCACCTACCTTCTTCACACTACATATCGAGCATAGATGAGGTTTGGGATTTCGTAGAGGAGCAGCATACGCGTGTTCCAGCCCGAGTCTCCTCTTCCGTAGTGAACCTATATCCCATATGTTTGAGTAAAGTCTTTAGACTCTCAGTCTTGGACTTCCTTCGCTAATAGCCAATAAAAGATTTAGCCTCTCCCCGGTCCCCTGTCCATTGATGGGGTGGCCTAGTATGTTTGCTAAGGAAGGGTTGATTTCCAAATCTCAACTTTTTCTTATTCCAGGTAGTTTACTTGCTTTTCTTTCTACGTGGTATCGACTCGCCAATCCTTCCAACTGTGACCCGAGTCAAAACGATAGAATTTCATCTTTATTTCATTTGGGTTAGTAAACACCAAAATCCGACGTCTTAAAGAGCCTGTTACGCGTGTTCTTCCGAACTGCATGTCTTTGGTAAACAATTCATTGCAGTGACAGATCTGATTGGCAATGGAGAATTCGGCTTAGTAAGCCTTTCTCCGAATCCGATCGAATGTTGAGATGAACAGCCTATTAAAGGCAGCAATGGTGCTCAAGAGCCCTAGCTCATATCTTATGTCTGCTACGAATCTTTCGCAAATGCGATACTGTGCCCAACACTTGATGCTGAAGAAGGCGGTGGATCAGGAAGAATCTCGTACCTCTCGAGCCTTCTTAATCTCCCCGTTCTTCCTTGTCCGAATTGTTGTTGAGTAAAAGTATGAGGTGCATCGCCGAACTAGTCTTGGTACGCGACAATCAAAGACTAGAGAATTCATCGTTCCCCTTTCGCCTTATAAAATGTTAAATAGGTAGAAGGAGCAGAGTCGTAGCACATGGGGAAATCGGTCTAGACTTTCTCGGCTGTTGGACAAGATTATTAGGTTTGGAAGACTTCCAGTTCCAGCCTGGCCAATTTCTTCCCCATTGGTGAGACCAAAGAGTTGGCTCTTCAAGACCTCGACCGACACTTCAAGAGCACGAATACATAAACCGGTTACTGGTACAGCTGCTCCATAGAAAAATAAGAACTAAATTCAGACATGTCAGAAAAAAAGAGATTGTGGGATGAGCTACCATTGCCTTGCATCCCGCCAGCGAGCAAACAGCAGAGCTGGGCAAAGAATTCGCCTATTAATCGTATCCACTGAAACTTTCTCAAAGCAGAAGAGGAAGTGGGTTTCTCAGCAGACATAAAGTAATAACCGTATTGCCGCCTTTCACCCCAAAAAGGAATGAAGTGCTTAACGCCCTATGGCTCTTTCTAATCAATGAGGAAGGAACTAGGTACGACACATGAGGAGCTGAAGGATATGGCTGTTAACTGGATTCTTTACGAAAGAAAACAGTACCTGACATCTCCAAACACACGTAGACCAGCCCTCCCTAATTCGAATGTGAAAACAGCGGAGTCAAGCAAAGAGGAAGTTAGCAGGCTCAAGAGACCTGGCTTCGTCGTAAGGGATTCACCATAGAGGGGTATTGGAATGGGAGAAGGGGCATTTCGGCCCAACTAACTCAATTTCCTTTCCTACCCGATCTGTAAAGGACCTTCGATGAGATTCTAAGTCCGCGGTAACTACTCTTTCGAATGACGATTTACGGCTGCTGACTTAGACTTCTTTCCTGCTTATCTACTAAAGCCTGTAACTCAATCGAAAAGAGATGCTCTAGGACTGAAGGTTCGATCCCACCTTTGCATATGCCTTAGTTCTATAATAAATAAGAATTTCGCAGTAAGCGTTGTGACAGCAAAGATGACGATGTGACTCGCTTCAAACCAACCATATGGTTAGGAACTCATAGCAGCCCTTTCATTTATAAGAAAGCCAGGTCTCGCAAAGCAGGAAAGGATGGATGTAATTCAGGTGCTCAGTAGACACTAAGCCGAGCGGCGCAGACATCGCGATTAGTGAACAAAGAACTCGTCTGGGGAACGAGAAATAGGCGAAGAAGGACCCGGAAGTGGTCCCAGATTGGCACAGTCCTTTCATAATGGTTCGGCCTCACATCCCTCCAAGATTGATTGATTTTGCGAGAAGGCCGGAATCAGATTCTGTAGCTGATGAATGAAATGAAAATGTATACTGCCTTGGTTGCCAAGAAAAAAGATTGCTTGCGGGAAACGGCAGGGTTCTAGAACGGCTGCATTTAGAAGTGATGGCTAATACAGAATTTCTTCTTTTGAGAAGGCATGAAGGAGAATCGACTACCATCAGCTGTCATGACCCGACTATCGACCTGAGGATTTTAACCTTTAGCACATTCATGGAGAACCAGTGTAGGAAATATGCAATATTGGGTAAACTGATCAGATTCATCTCAGATAGAAATTTCTTTCATTCATGTATCTCTCTAGAGTTCATTCCTCCGGATGCCCTGGACCACTGCCCGGATAGGAATCCGTTTGGCAACAAAAAATGACCAATACGGACTCATCTCTGAAGGGTTTTCTCTAGCATGGAAGGCGTTCACAAGAACTGACTAAACTAAAGGAAGTGACATGTCCTCTTAGATTTATATTCTTTTTTTTTGATAGCAAGGGCGAGGAAATCTGGTAGAAGCGCTTACGTTTATGGACGAAGAGAGAGCCATGGGAGAGAGAATAGGCAAGTATCATCGTCCGGTCTAGTGCCAGTTGCGATACTTCCCCTCTTCGCGGAGAGCGAGAAAGGGGGTATCAAGATTGCTTAGAATGGCTCATCTTTCCAGGTTGTCAAAAAAAGGATCGGAAGATGCTCATTTTCCGTGGTTCAATTGGTCCGTACTTCAGTGCATGGATCTTCTTTTGCAGGTTGCTGCTTATGAAAGGAAAGAGAACTAGTAAGATCAGCTAAAGCTTCCTTTTCATGAGATCCAATGAGAATTTGCGCGTAGCTTCCAATAGGGACAGAAAGAATGAATGGACCTATTAAATAAAGCCTGATCTCAGTTTTGCAGGAAAGGAATGGGTCTCAGTTGGGCCTGAAGAGAAAGCCGAAGAAAAGCAACTGAAACTGGCCTAGAATAGTTTTGATCGGAGGTTACCATACTTCCGACTACCCGCTTCTTGGTCTTCCGGCGAAAGCTCCACTGTTATGCTTCTAAAAGATCTCTCAAGTAGTCCCGCTACTAGACTGAAAACAAGAACTTGACTTCCATACTAAAAATAGTAATAGTCCACGGTCGATTCGAAGAGGACCAGAATCGTGGGTCCGTAGGAGAGTGCTTCTCAGGACAAGCGGACAGAGGATTTGGCGTACTCAATATAATAACATACCAGACCATTAGTGTTGCATATCAACGCGACGAGTTTAAGATCTAGAGAGAAGCTCCATCTATTGGTATACATAACATGTGCGGAATAATAGGAAGTATTCAAGACAACTGACCATTGATCTTGGACATGCTGCTGCTATCAGAGAAGATATTTAGCCCTACTGTTTGATCCTGATTCTAGGTGTACTACAACTGAGATCAAGGGTCAAATAGAGGAAAACGTTGATACATCAACAAGCGTTTCACTTTCATTCAATAAGTCATGTAATGGTAGCCCCTGAATCGAGTACCCACGATCTATCCAAGTCAAGGTGATTCGACTCCATAGCACCTTTTTATAACCTACGTTTTTTGAGAGCGAAGCGGCCAGTGAAATTCAAGTATAATTCCGAAGAGTCGATTTCTTTTGCTGCCCTACCCACAATCACCAAGGCGGAAAGTAAGACAAGTAAGGCTGCGCTAACGCGCAACTTCGCGCTAGCTAACGTTGTTCAAGGAGTCGTTTTTTCTTCGCCTTTGAATAATAAGGTAAGCTTGGGTTCCAAATCCCCTTTATTAAGAGATAGAGCAATCCCAGGATTTCTTATAGAAACTGATCCCTATTCATTCGGTCCAGTCCAGGGGGTGAACGATGGTTCAGAGTCATTATTCTTTTTGGTACGTTGCTCTGCTATAGGAGCATCCTGAAGGCTGGCGTGGTCGCAAAAAGAATGATCGTGGAGGTCGATCTACAGCTTACGCTGCCATAGGTGGATCGCCATAGCTGGTTAAGAGTGCAGGAGCCTCGCTTTCCCTTCGACCACTGACAGGCCCATCAAGCCGGTTGTTGACCTGTCTTTCTTGCTCTTCGCCAAGCTTACTCACATTGAGCATTTCAATTTCCTCCTTCAATTGTAATCATTAGGTTGAATCGATGTTGACTGAGATTGGGTAATCCCATTAGTGCGTAGATCCTCAACCCTCCCAAGGTGGGCCTGATGATGCATTGTTGTGTCGGGTGAGCAAGATTCCCTCTGAGAGGGAGTACAGTTTATCTCCATATGGGATTAGCTATCAAGTAGGACCCTTATCCGCTTCTGGCAAAGGAGTCTTTGAAAATCGCTTTCACTATTGGATTGGATGAATTAAGGCAGCTCTACTATTTGAACCTGTTGGAAATAAGTATTCATTCTACAGGATCCGCCTTTGCTCCCGGACGTACTCAGAGAAAGGGAGCTTGTCTTTCATCGGTATCAACGACCTTCAGATTTCGGACATCATATAAGCAATTTCATGTCCTCAATTGATCGTAAGTCAGTCGCCTTATCGATAAGAATGCTCTTCGGAGCTTTTATTCTTGTAAACCATGGCAAGGGGGAGTTCACACCAAAAGTGAAGGAAGATTTGCCACAGAAAGCCGAGCTCGCATTTTCTAATTAGGAAGTTAGACCTGACTGAATGCCAACCCTTCAGCAGAGGCTTATCTTGTTTCGGCAGCGCTCCTCTAGGGAGGTCTACTGATCAAAGGTAGACTGGATCGCTTCTTGATAAATGCATTATGCACGTCCATTTGGTGCAAATCCCATCCTCGAATGGCGAGAGAGAAGTAAGTAAAGGTTTGGCATCATCGGTGAGGGCCGACTACTTTATGTTGACGATCAGTCGAAAATCTCGAGGTCAGGTGCTATATTGAATTCAAGTCAATCGAAGAAGCAAGGGAGGGGTTCTTCAGAGAATTACCTCTTATGAAAGGCCTTATTTGAATCTGTAGTGGCTCGAGATGCATTTTTTACCCTAATACATCGTGACAGGGTACTGAATTTGCCAACCAAGCAGCTCGAGGAGAGTATTTGGCTTGTTGGATTCGTTGAACTTTCACTCGTTACCATCTTAGACATTGTGAGCCGCAGTTAGATGAAGAGGAAGTACTGTTTGATGTTGGTTGGCCCTAAAGTGAGTTACTGCTTCCGGAGGTAAGTGAACTGGAGTCGGAGGGGTAGTCGCGACCCCGACGGACCTAGGGATGGGGAGAGGAAAGGCCGAAAGACGCACAACTAGAGGTCTTCGAGCCTTTATTTTTAATCACCCAAGGGACAAATTTGATCTTCAAGAGTAAGAACGAGAACAAGGTTAATATCTGAAAGAAGCCTTCCACTTTGGGAAAGATAATAGTCTAGAGGAGGTAGAAAGGGCTGCTTTGAATTTGAATTTAGAAACATTGTGGTAGCAAGAAAAGCTTTACTTGGATGGACGAGTTTTATAGGCTATCCCATCCCTATGGAGAGCTTCAAAAAGTATAAATGCTAGGAGTAACGACTGCTATACGAAAGTCTAGAAGATCCAACTTTCTAAGGTAGGGCAGTATGCCCGATATTTTCCGCCGGCCATTAGGCGATTACCAGTATCTTATTGCTATATTTGCGAGAAAAGCACTGCAAGGGTGTGAGCTTTACGAAGTCTACTGCAAACGGATCTAGGGAGGTGGTCGCTCTTAAAAGCATTCTTACCCGTTTCCCGTCCGGGGGGTTTTCCTTTTTTTATGCAGTAATTTTAATTAAAACAAACCTCCAAGCCCAGGATCGGATGACTTTCCAAGAGAGCTAGATCAGCCACTCGGACGATCTTTTACAGATGGGTACTCTTCTGTCCATACTCTCTAATTGCTTAATATAATCACGATCGATGTAGTTGAGTTCGCTCATGATGGAACTCGTCTGATAGCTTTACGAATCGGCCGTCTGGGAACCTGGACGAGAAGCAAGAGCTTTCGACTTACTCATATTCTTCCTTGTCCGAATTGTTGTTTGCACACGCGGTTTAAAATCCACCGCTCGAGAGACCTATAGTCTTTACTTGATCCAGGATGTGTTAGGGGACATTGCAAGAAATCTTCTTTTTCTGCAGCATTATAGAAGTCGCCTTGCCTGAGGAAGCTTTAGCTGGTGAATAAGCTTTTCTTGGACAAGCCAGTCCAATTGGTTCCAGCCCTCCCTTTCGGGACATGCTCGAGCAACGAGGAAGGTCAACATGAAAGACGAAAAATTCTAATAGTAATCCTGAGTAGGCTCGAGAGACCTAGCCCACTCGAATAGAGCTCTTGCAAGGCGCGGGTCTTGCTATTCGGAGTTGTGCGTGCCGGAGGCCTAAGGGGCAACCCAAGGTCAACGGAATTAAAAAAAAGAATGGTTCACACATCAAACCTCTCCTTAATTGCCTGATCTTTTGGCGGAATATGGCGAGAAGCGCTGGGATGCGATTTCGGTATGCAGATACAAAATGAGTTCACTTTCACTCTGGGCAATTGAATATACTTCCTCTTACTCTGCTCATGCAATCGGGTAATAAACTATATTTCGAACTCCAGCTGGCTCTGACCACGCTGGTGAATTCCCCCTAAAAGAGCATCTACCCTTTGCTGGATGGAAAGTAGGTATGGAGGTACCTCTGCATAGATTGCCTCCTGGATATCCAGATGAAGATGCCTTTGTTTTCGTTGAGATGGCTTGGAACCTTCTTTGAGTTGGAGAGTTTGTTTCAATGTGAACAATAATCACAAGAATTGCTAGAGTTTCATTTCTTAGTCTTTAGCCTTACACCGGAAACTCCTAAATCGATGATTCTTGGCCTTCCTGCCCTATACTACTTAAGGGCTTCTCCCTTGACGCCTAGCTAAGACTACCTCTTCTCGGCATCAACTCACTCCTGGTCTGGGAACAAGAGCCATCACAGCTTATCCCTCAGGTGACTCAACTGGGTCACTTCTCTCACTTAGGGTTACGCCTTTTTCTAATGACCAGTCTTTCGGGTCCGCGTTGGGACTTCTTTAAAACTATGAGATGGGTACCATTACGTTCTTTACGCTCACCTCTCGGTTAGGCAGAAGCGGAAACTACCTTATTTTTAATAAACTGGACTCTCCCTTTCAGTAATTGATCGACATATTTGTAGAGTGACAAGAGCAACCAGCTCCATCATCCACATCTCTCTGTCTTTTTCCATTCAATCAAGTAGCCAGACCTTTGGGGATCGCTCATTGTCCCACACGGGTGACCTCGCCGGACAGTCTTTTTTAAGGCATTTCTCCAGCCTACCAGAGTCGTTTTGTCCTCGGGCTCTCATGTCGAGTTTTCATGTTAGGTCACTAACCAGCGACTCTATAGCTAATGAGAGATATTAGACAGTTTCTTTCCTATAAGTTGCGCGAGCCCTCTTTTCCCTTTTCTTATCATAACTCCTAAGAGACCGATAGATGACGACATATTACTCTTTTCAGAAGGTAATTACTCGGCAATAAGGATACCTCGCAAGTCTGCCTGTACCAGAGTGAATATAAATCTGTGCGACAGAGCCGCCTTCCTATTATTACAGAAAAGTCGACTCTTTGGGCAACTTGGTCAAGTACCAGTCCCGTATCTGGCCTCAGTCTTCATCCTAACGGCAGGCTATTAGTCTGGGGTGTACACTGAAATGCCTTGGCCAAAGTAATACTAACAACAGAATAGTCGTTGGTTTCAGATGATGAAAGGAATCTTTCTATAAAAGGTAAGCTTTGAGATTTCTGTTTGGAACCAAGAAGGATTTGACGAAAGGAATTTCCCCAATTCGTCCCGAATCAGATCTTAAAGAATGCTTTTTGCTCCCACCTTCTGCCAGCCCTCCAAATAAGAACCGGTTGTCATTCCTGTCCTTGGAGACACTTTGTTATTCGAGCAGGAAAGCCTCCATGAATGAATAACGGCAGGAAGTGTTCAGTTCCGCTCAAGTGCGCTACTTACAGCTCTTACTTCCTTCACTTACAGGTTTACAATTCTGCAGAAGAAATGTTGTGGAGTGTCCAAAAGCAAAATGAAGTTGAGCCTTCTTATCTTTGGTGAACGAGGACGAATAGAACTTAGTTACATCCACCCTGAATCCGTGTGCAAACAATCTCGAACATCCGTTAAGATGGGAGCACCAGAACTGTGTCCAATTGCCCAAGATCAGCCTATGACACATCGTTGTCACATTTCTTCGATTTAGAGAAAATCTCCCAGCACCGACCAATCCTCGGGTAGTCCTCCCCGTGTAGCTGACAATAAGATAAGGAGAAGAGCACGGGGATGACTTTCAACTAAAGATCAATTATTTCAAACTATCAATGAGGCTAGCTGGCAGACACTACGGAAGTAGGGAGGCAAGCAGCCTACCTTTCAAGTCGAGGATGAAGAGATTCCACTGTCTATCCAAACCTTTCGGAACTGGCAGAATAAACAGATAATAATCTTAAGAAGGTCTCCAACTAGAGAATTTTTCCACATATAAGGTAGTTTTTAAGAATGGTCTGCGCTATTGTGAAATTGCCAAGATTTTGATTCTTTCTATCAGGGAAAGCATGAATTAGTAGATTTTGGTGTCTGACGCGCTCTATACTCTGCTTCCGCACTCGACCTTCTTGTCTTAAAATCTCATTGTACTGCCCCCCTTTTCCAAATATAGCAAGAGGGGATTCGAGGTAAGCTTGACTTTGGCATCCGAAAAATATCGAAAGAATCTCTTTATTGTTTCGGAAATCGAATCCACTACGGGTTACTACCACTTTACAAATGAAAGAAGGCATTCTCCGGCAGATCTCCTCGGTTGTAGAGTGACGGACAACATGGTATAAATGAAATCAGCAGACACTGCTTTTGATATGGGCTCCTTAGCGCTTGACTAATAAGAAAGAATAAAGCAAGCCCGAAGAGACGAAAAAAAACCTTGACTTTAATAAGCTATTTGATCCACTCGATAGGGAAGCCGGCTTCTTCCCAGATTCGATTGCTCCAGTC
>JAOYMZ010004958.1:0-23371 GCA_025802335.1 Pinguicula primuliflora | reverse complement strand
GGAGAAAGGATCTGAGGCTGTGATAGTTTGTAGAAAAATATCCAGTGGTGGTGCATTTGATAGAGAAGAGATTCAAATTCTCAAGCATAACTATGATCTCATAATTGTTGATACAGGTGTGTACCACCTGTCAACAAATATGGATAGGATGACTTTCAATTCAAAGACAAAGGAAATAGATTCCTTTTTTGAAGCCATGGAAGCAGATCTTGTGCTGTTTGTCGTGGACAGGAATACAAATGGCGACGTTGTAGAACTGGTTGATAATTTTTGCTTTAGATAGATCTCCAAAAATCGCATTACACAAACAGGGATTGTAATGAAGACGGGAACAGTTGATAAGGCCACTACATTTATTACTAGCATCTTATCATCGAGTAAAGTTCCAATTCATTATATCCAAAAGGAGGATGCAAATGTTCACTGTCATCTCTACTTGTCGGATCCTCGGGATCGTAACAAAAAAGCATATACATAAGGCGTGCCAATCAGAGGACGGGAGGGAAAACTAAATCTTACAACCAGAAGTCAGGGGCTTCCACATTGCATACCCAGTGTCTTAACAGCCTCGAACCAAACACCGTTAGCGTATGATTCATGCATTGTAGCAGCGAACTGGACTCTGAGCCATCAGACTTATTTTTCAGCACCTAACTTGGGTGTGGAGAACTCTTTAGCATGGATTTGATAAAAGTATCATAAACCTGCTTAATGGTTATAATTTATAAAGATACTAACCTCTAGCTGCTGCAGAGCATTGGCTGAAAGAGCCATTTCCGTGATGCTAGAAAAGGGCCGGAATGACTTACCCAAGCACAGGATTCTTTCAAATCCAAATTGCTTTAGATGGCGAGCAGTCAAAGCTAAGGCCTGAACGGCCAAGTCGGGAAGTGCCATGATACCCTTCGTAATGCACAAATTAAAGGGAAAAAGAATGGTAAAATTTCCATCATCTAATAGTAGGATAGAAGGATAGGTGAGTGGAAAAGAAAGACAGAAATATAGATCACAAGGATTTTGTTAATAATAGTCATAAGGAAACATGCACGCATGGCACACCTCAAGCCCTGCGCAACTGCGGTCTTGGATACTTCCATCTGTATCCTTCTTTTGATGGCCAGTCACAAAATCGCTCTCATTTAAGCTCTCATATAGAGATTCCACTTCAGCCCGGACACGACCATCATCAAAGTAGTCTCGTGGCGTGTGCTCAACTCGGACGTTTGATGCAAGACGGGTATAAGCCAATAACAACTGAACAAGGAAAGGGGGATAAGTGAAGTAGAAAAGAAGTTGCTAAACCAGTAAACCTACATCTAAAACACTGGTCAACTATACATGTATAATAAAAATAAGAATCCTTGAACTATGAATTAGGCAGGTTTGCAAATAAATTCTTTCCTCGAAAGCTCAAGACAAGGATGATAACTTCATGATACACTTATCATTGCAGCAATTTCCAGCATTCTAAGTCATAAAAACTTAGTAACAGACTTAATGCATGATAGATCCTAGATCCTACAACGACCTTCTCAGTCTGCTTAGACAGAGATCCTGCCAGAAGTAGTTCAGTAGGAGACAAATTCAAAAGCATAGCCTCCAGCCCAGACCTCATAAAATTATCATCAAATTCAGCATAAACCACATCACCCGTTGATATCTCAACGGCAACAGCTGCAATCCGCACATCCATCCCCCACTCTATGTTCCCGATATCCTTCTCCACAACACAGAGCAAATAATTATTACATGATCCACATCCTTCTTCCACTCCCCCCAAATCCTCTGCGGCCTCCAAAGTGGCCTTAGTGTACAATGCAGACAGACCACGGCAAAATGGTCCCGATTTATTCAGTCCATGGGCCTTAATTGCTGCAGTCTCAGTTTGTTTCACTACACCAACTTTATAGCCTGCATTAACAAGCCTCCTCAGATGAACATTTAACCTGAAAGTTGGTATACTCGCAGTCAAGAAATTATGATCCATGTGTGCGTATATACTCAATACTCTAGCAGCGTTTTCAGCATCCTTCCCAAAGAATCTATACTTATAACCAACCTCAATCATCAAAAGCACGTCCGGGTACCTCTCTTTTAGGTCTACAACCTGTTGCTCTAAGGGCGTATACTTCTGTTTTTTAAGTTCGGCGGAACTATGAACTCCTGGAAGCTCTAAAAGGTCATCGGAAGGTTCTAGTAGTTTACTGAGGAACTTCTTGTGCAGCGTGGGTTCAGGCAAAGGAATAACGTAGCCACCATGTGGCGAGGGTTTGGCGTGTTTAGGAATCTTGTTATGAATTAAGTTGAGCTCGCCGGTCCTCATTCGTTTGGACGGAGAAAAACATGCAGTGGCGGTGATTTTAGGAGGAGGAGTTGGTGGATTTTCTGGTTGGGAGGTGGAGGCGACGCCGGTGGATAGCACGGGTTCAGGAGAAAAGTAGCGGGATATAACTTGTTGTTTCTGCTTCCTCATTGCACTACGCGGAATGGTGCTCGGGAAACGCAGCGACGCCGTTCACGGCTGCCGTCCGTAAACCTTTGGCGGGTCCCGTTCTCCGATGGAATTGCTGCTTCGATTTTCAAGAAATTGTTGTGATAAATACTCAAAATTGAAATTATTTGTGTGTATATGTTATGTATTTTATGCTTAACCCGACCCGATATCACGGCCATCCGGGTATCTTAATTTGTAGACTGAAACTTAGCCCCC
This sequence comes from Pinguicula primuliflora, assembly GCA_025802335.1. Taxonomy (NCBI): domain Eukaryota; kingdom Viridiplantae; phylum Streptophyta; class Magnoliopsida; order Lamiales; family Lentibulariaceae; genus Pinguicula; species Pinguicula primuliflora. Next base: position 20,661 of record JAOYMZ010004958.1, on the reverse strand, counting down.
TCTTGAACTTTCACCTGTCTCGCTTGAAACCAGTTCATTTCTGCAGCAGTTTCGAGAGAATCTGCCTGTAAAACTACACAAATTTGGGACAAGAAGAAGAATTAAGCAAGGTGAAAATGTTGAAGTCGCAGGTAGTTAATACGTATCCTCTTTCGAGTTACACTTTCGGTAGCAAAGAGCCGAAAATGGAGAAAGACACCTCCGTTGCCGATCGCCTTGCTCGCATGAGACTCAAGTCTGTAATATTTCTTATTCTACCATGTCTTTTTTTTTTTTTTTGGCAGTTCTTTGTTGAGTTGTGGAAAACCCCTGGTTTTAACTTATTAATGAATTGAGGGCTTTTGTATTTTCTGTTTGACCCTAAAATTTATTTGGGTTTTTGGAATTGCAGCTATATGAAGGAAGGGTTGAGGACTAGCGTGGAGGGAATTTTGTTGGTATATATTTTTTGGTTCTTACCTGGAATTATCGTCTTGCTGATCGTATCTTCATTTTTTCTTGTTCAAAAGTGTTTAAAGTGACTCGAGATCCAATTCATAAAAGTGGAAATCTTAATTTTGTTAATCTTAACAGAACTAAAGTCTCCATATGTTCGAACTTTCAGGTTCAAGAGCATAATCACCCTCATATTCTTCTTTTGCAAATTGGAAATACTTTCTGTAAACTTCCCGGTGGCAGACTGAAGCCAGGAGAGAACGGTATTGAATTCAACTCATTCTGATCACCATTCTTGTATATAATGGAAGTTTGCGTAACATGGTCGTGGTCTTTACAAAATATTATTGATTTTACTTCTCGGTCTTCTTGTATATGGTTTCTCAGAAATTGATGGCTTGAAAAGGAAACTCTCCAGCAAACTGGGAGCAAACTCAGCTAATCTGCTGCCGGACTGGCAGGTTTATTTGATTAACGGTTGCTAATTTAACACGCTTAGCAGCAATTATTCTTTAAGTGGATACAAACACTCAAAGTGCTTCAGTTATTGTATGTGCTAAGATGGATTCGGAACCATTCTATATTTTGTAATGTGAAATTTGTTTTCAGATTGGTGAGTGTGTCGCTATGTGGTGGAGGCCAAATTTTGAGACAATAATGTACCCTTACTGCCCCCCTCACATAACAAAGCCCAAGGTAAGAGCATCATATGCATAGATCATGTCGCAATTCTGTACAGAATATGTGCCACTTAATAGAAACTTGTACGCATGCAGGAATGCAAGAAACTTTATGTCGTTCACCTCTCCGAACGGGAGTATTTTGCTGTGCCCAAGAACTTGAAGCTTCTTGCAGTTCCATTATTTGAACTATATGATAATGTTCAGGTATATAATTAAACTATATTGTAATTTTCAGCTGTGGCATAATATTGTGATAAGGAATTTCCCACTATAGTAGAGAGATCTATGGCATGACCAAGTTCTTGGATTAAGATCTTACGAGCCATATTTCCGTGATCTTCTGTTTTTTCTCAGTATCCACCTTATCTAATGCCATTTAAAGTCCATTTTTATTCCCTCCCCCTTTCCCAATCCATCCTCACGCACATACACTTTCTCTAAATATTTGCCATAGTTTCGACTTCATTGAAGAGTCACAATTCCTTATGTAGTTTTTCTCATTTACTATGACAGAGATACGGGCCTGTTATATCTACCATCCCGCAGCAGCTCTCAAGGTTTCAGTTCAACATGATTCAGCCATAGACTTTCTTTACATCTGAGAAAGACCAACTTGCTGGTGATCTTATATTTCGTAGTACGTCAGAGCTTTTAAAGTAGAACTATTTGCCGTCGTTAATATCATGATACATCATGCTAGAACAGAGACTGTAAACCTGTATTGTAGCCTTGTTGTGACATTTTGAATTCGTTCTGGGGTATTTGTTTAGATAGTATTAAAGTTTCTCTGTTCGTATTATGTTATTCCATGGGTATGAGTATGAGCTGTGTAGAGCAGTTGAGGAAGCACATCTAATCCACTTCAAATGTTTTAAGTTTTTATGTTTTCAGGATCTATTTATAGGATTGTGACTGACAGAATTTTGTAAACTAGAAGATTGTAAACACAAATAGTATAATTCGTTTCAAGAACTGACTACTGTTTTTTTTATAGCTAATGTCATTGGGGGGGGTTTGAACCCGTAACCTGTGAGTGCAATTGTCACTCCATAATCGCTAGGTCAATTCCTCTTTGACGACTGACTGCTGGTTGCTCCATTTTTTTCTTACAAATGATAAGTTTACTTTGTGTCTACTTAACTATCAAATTATACTGCTGCTCCCTGTTATCTTCAATATCCCTTTCTCTTCCATTATTTCTCTTGCTCGGAGAGCATCTTTCCACTGTCCCATTGATGCATGAATGTTGGATAAAAGCACATGAACTCCAGGCTCGTCTGAGTTTAGCTCAATGGCCTTGTTGATAATAACCTCTGCTAGCTTGACATCATGTCTATCTCTGCATCCACTTAAAAAGGCTCCCCATATTGCTATATCAGATTCTATAGGCATTGCTTTTATCAAGTTCTCTGCTTCTTCTATCTGATCATTTCTGCAAAGTAAATCAACCATAGAACAGTAATGTTCCAGTTTCGGAGTCGTGCTCGAGTGTCTTGCCATGGCTTTGAAAATCTCATAACCTTGATCTACTAATCCTCCATGGCTACAAGCAAACAGGGCACTTGAGTAAGTGTGATCATTTGGCTGTAATCCTCTTCTCTGCATAAGATGAAAAACCTTAATGGCGTCTTCTGATCTTCCATGAACAGCTAGGGCCTTGATCACAATATTGTAACAGAAAACATCTTTGTTTCCAATTTTGAGAAATATCGAAAAAGCTTTATGTATCTCCCCACAGTTGGCATACATTTCAACAAGACATGTCCCTACCATAATAGCCATATTATGCCAGTCTCTTAGTAGGGAATGTACCCATCTCCCTGATTCAAGATCATTCAGATTAGAACAAGCTGATAGGGCTGCAACGAAGGTGAAAGAATCTGGGGGCACGCCTTCTGATTGCATCTGGACAAACAGATCCAATGCCCTCTGAAACTCGCATTTCTGGTTGTAAATTGACATCATGCAGTTCCACGAAACAACATTTTTTTCGGGCATTTTATCGAAAAGTAGTCTTGCCATTTCGACACTTGCGCCAGCATACGCCCCAAGCATCGTTGTCCATGTCACGACATTCTTCTCAGGCATCCTTTCAAATAAATCTCCAGCACTTAATACATCCTTTGCTTTAGCATAGGCAGAAAGCATGGTATTCCAAGTGACAACGTCCCTCTGGGGCATTGCATCGAACAGTAACCTCCCATTCTTTACATCCCCTATACTGGCATATTTCCCGATCATTTTGTTCCACAACTCGACACTTCTCTCGCAGATATCATCAAATATCATCCTAGCTTCATACGATTCCCCATTTTTCATCGATCCTATTTCCGAAGGCTCAGTCTCTTTAACATAGAAATCAAAAAGAGCATTGCCAACCGCCAAACTCCTCACAAATCCAGACTTCATCGCACGAGCATGTACCTTCTCGCCAACACTAAACATACCCATCTTCGAACAAGTACTCAAAACATATGGATATGTGAAATTATTTGGTTCAAGGCCTCTCTGTGTCATTTCATCGAACAGGGATAGGCAATTATGAAAAGGTCCATTATAGGAGTAGCCTCTTACCATGGCATTCCAAATGGGAACTTCATTACTAGAGAAACCACCCATTTGATCAAATATAAGATTGGCGTACTCCATGGTCCCGTATTCCGTGCTTTTCCGTAAGAACTTCAGTCGAATTTCCGGGACTTGATTGAGGGAAGCCGTGATGATCACAGCATGAATATGCTTCAGCTGTTTGAATGAGCATCGTTGTATAAAATGCAACACTTTGAGCTCCAAACCATGAAGCATATGGAAGTGAAAATCCTGTCGAGCTATAAAATTACCAATCGGGTCAAATAGCAAGGTTAACCATCACATATCCTCATACTTTCATCAACAAAAAGAAAAACGAAATCTATATATTTTCTTCTTCCATTCCATATTAATACTAGATTAATGTGATGGTAGGATTTTGCATTGACAGTCAAGAGTCGTGTTCAAATGGCAGCTGCGCCTCTTCCGGTAGAACTTTTAGTGAGATGAAAACGATCGTTCTCTGCCATTTGAAACAAACCCCTTCTCAATTGCCAACCTTTACAACTCCCGGAAAACGTTCTACTGGACTAGGCGCCGCCGCCATTATCCAACTGGCCATATGAATGAAATATTGGTATCTGAATCTTCAAGACTTAATTCAACACTACTACAAATATTGATGCTTCAACAAAATGGGCGGAGACCGAGTCGCAAGTTTTTGACAGAAGGTAGAGGCCTATTTGGGCAAATATTTTTTTATGCTAAAAGGTAGTGGTGTTTTGGCGATTTGAAGGCCCGAAATTTTTAATCCGGGCTTGATTAATTGCTCTTGCCCTTGAGAAAGTTGAGAACAATTTTTGGCTTTTGAAAGGCTGGGAATAATTGCTGATTTTGGGAAGACCTACATTTTTGAAATCTCGTTTTTTCAAACAACGGGTCTTGTACCATATAACCATCTAACAATTTTCAAACACTATCTCGTATTCGAGTGCATTTTCAAATCGAAGTAGCAATTTGGAGTTCAATTGTAATTTTTTATTAGATAATGAGCAACTATTACACATCTGAATTCTATGTCGATATTGGTTCATCTGTGCCATAGAATTTAAATTTTCCACCCTCAAGACGATTATCAACACCAAATGAGTCTAGATAGAGGGTGAGAACTATCATGCAGTCCCCAATCAACCATGCCACCACGAGAGAGTCAGTCAAATATTTACAGATCCACAAGCTGATTCGGCGGATCACGAAGAAGGTAACGTTCTTGATTCTGAACATGAAAGTAACGATGATGGTGAGGATATGCATCCAACCCGACTGCGCTCTCGGGTAGATCAGATGTACCCAGCACTGTTAGATAGTGACCCTCCCTAGTGGCATCATGATACATATCCTCTACTGGGAACTCTTGGGATACTAGCTTGGAAGTTCTCTCCTGATCACATATCTGGCTCACAGCAATATGCGTTGGTGAATCTATTCAGGGGGAGATAGTCTGCCTCTACCAAGGCATTCACCACAGCCTTGTATAGAGAGGATCTTCCTAGGAGTGTTGAGGAGGCTATGTCATTACTTGAGTGGAGGAAGGCAATGAAGACTGAGATGAGCGCTTTGGCACAGAATCAGACTTGGGAGACGTGCAGACTTCCTGATGGAAGAAGATAGTGGGGTGTAAGTGGGTTTACACTATCAAAAGGCGAGCTTATGGCACTGTTGAGAGATTCAAGGCAAGACTAGTAGCCAAGGCCTACATTCAGACATATGGCATGGATTACTCGGCCAAGGGCTACATTCAGACATATGACATTTTGTCCTGTTGCCAAGATTGACACAATTCGTGTCATATTCTTTATTGCAGCAAACAAAGAATGACCCTTGTTTCAGTATGATGTCAAGAATGCTTTCCTGCACGGCGACCTGGAGGAAGGAAGTATATATGGATAGACCTCCAATTTTTTCTCAGATGTTTAGACCAAGAGAGGTGTGCAAGCTGAAGAAGGCGTTATATGTCCTTAAGCAGTCTCCGAGGGCATGATTTGAAAGGTTCACTGTAGCAATGAAGAAGTATGGTTACGAGTAGAGCAACCCTGATCATACTCTGTTCATCAAATAGAGGGATGAGGGTGACATGCCTCATCATATATTTAGATAATATGATTATCACTGGAGATGACACAGTAGAGATGGAGGTCTTGAGAATAAATCTATTTAAGGAGTTTGAGATGAAGGATCTGGAGGGCCTTAAGTATTTCTTGGACATTGGAGTGACGCAATCTCCTTTGGGTATTCATATATCCCAAAGGAAATATATTCTGGACTTACTGATAGAGATTGAGATATTGGAATGCAAACCTGCTGATACTTCAATGGCCTCAAACATTGGCCTCAAGATATCTAGTGATGGTGAAGCTGTTGATCGAGGTCGTTATCAGCACTTGGTTGGAAAGTTGATCTACTTGGCACACACAAGATCGGATATTTCTTATGTTGTCGGAGTTGTGTCAGTTCATGCACAGACAACAGAAGGACCACTGTGATGCAGCTCTGAGGATCGTATGATACCCTTAGGGTACTTCTAATACAGGTTTATTGTTTCGTAATTATGGACATCTGAGACTAGGGGCATACACTGATGCAGATTGGGCTGGAAGTCACACTGACAGAAGGTCGGTATCTAGATACTTTACCTTTGTGGGATGTAACTTGGTGACCTGGAGAAGCAAGAAACAGAAGGTAGTGGTCCTTTCTAGTGCAAAAGCTTAATTCAGAAGGATTGCAAGAGGAGTGACTGAAGTTTTGTGGTTGAGGAAGTTGTTGATTGAGTTCGGCCTTCTACCTGGCGAATCTTACCCCCTTAGATGTAACAATCGAGTTGTAATCCATATTTATGAGAACTCTGTGCAGCATGACAGGACTAAATACATGGAGGTTGATAGGCATTCCATTAAAGAAAAATTGGACAACAAGATTATCACTCTCTCATATTTGAGATCGGAGGATCTGCTTGCAGACATCCTCACGAAAGCAGTTGCTGGACGAGCATATCATGATTTGTTATTCAAGTTGAATAGTCAACTTGAAGGAGAGTGTTAGTTAAGGTCATAATTGGAAAGATTTATAATTAACCTTAATTGCAAATCTTTCATTCTTTTCCGAAATTTAATTACCATAAATTCTAGAATAACCCTAAACTTAGAATGTGCCTATAACTACATGTATATGTTGTAAGGGAAAAGTGTGACTCAATATACGTAAAATTTTTCATGTCATATTCTTTTCTTTTCTTCAGAATAAAAAGTTTTCTTACTATTGCACTTTTTATAAGGTGTTGAGATGATTTAATTATTTTTATTTTGATTCTTTTTGTAAGTTTTTAATAAAATATTGATAAAAAGTAAATTATGTTACTTTTAAATAAAAATGTTGATTTACATCATTTAGACAAATATTCAGGGAAAATTAGATAAAGGAAAGAGTACATAATAAAGCTTCCTGGCTACACCATTTTTTTGTTCTCTTCTTCGGCCCTTATTTTTTGGAGTAATTTTCAGCTCTAAAATGGTGGTACCGAACGGTGGTGCCGAATTCTAATTTGGACCATTGGATCAAAATTCAATGGACCAGATCAAATGACTCATTTAACTGTTCATTTAAAATACTTTTGATCTGGACCGTTGAATTTTGATCCAACGATCCAAATTAAAATTGGGCACCGTCATTCGGCACATTATTCGGACCGGAAAAAATTCTTATTTTCTGGTAACAATAATTTCCTATTCTCTCAATGTTTGGTTGTCTGTATCTGCTTCTCGTTCTCGCTACATATATCTTGCACGGATATACATGCATGTAAACCCACACATACCCACAGTGGAAAGAGATGCAGCTCTTGTTTGTGTGAAGAATCATTTGGGTTTTTTTCTTGTTATTCTTCTTTTTTTTCGTTATCTTTGCATATTTCTTGTGTTCTGATTAATGGGTTTGTGTTGACAGAAATGGGGTCAAAGATTGGAACTTTTTATTATCTCAGTATAATGATGTCAGAGTCTTCCCATTTTGAAGCTTAAATTAAAAAAAAAAACTCTGTTGCAGAGTAGACAAGTAAATACTGGGGGAAAAGAGTACAAAATAAAAGCGTGTGATGCTCTGAGGGCGAAAGCAAGTAAGAAATTGGGGTGTGGGGGTAGCTTTGATGTCCGTGATAATGCCTTCCCTTATTGTGAATATAATCCCCTTGCATTAATGGTCTGTTTGATTCTTCTGCTAGGCCTTTTCTTATCAGCAACATCTCCATCTCATATTTCTCTGTCACGCACAGAGACATACTTACTATTGTTACTCATAGAGGCATTTTCACGAACGGGTTGGCCCTCCGTTTTACCCCCTCTTGGAAAAAGTGTGTTTACAAAGCCATTTTGTGCAGATTCTTGCTAGGTTCTGGTTGAAAAATGGGTGAACGGAATGCGAAGGAGGAAAAGAAGAGGAAGAAGAATGGGAGACTCCCGTGCTGTGAAAGAGAGGGGATGAAAGTAGGGGCCTGGACCACTGAAGAGGACAAGATTCTTGTTGATTTCATTACAGAGAATGGCCATGGGACTTGGAGAAATCTACCTAAACTTGCAGGTTCTACTCCCCCTGCGACGTTATCTGTAGTACATAATGATGCTATTGGGTTTCCAGCCGTCCTCTCTGTTCATTCTTTTGGTTAGGCTGATAATCTTTGTTTTGCATCTCTTTTGTGTATGGATTTTTTACATATATCCTATGGCGTTGAGCACAGTGAAAGGTTATGTACTTGAAGCTAGATATGAGACAGAAAGTGGTGAGTATGTGTCGTATTAATTCCTCTCTTCCTTGAGCAGCTTTCTTACATCTTGAGGAGAAAAGGGTATTACTGTTTTGAGACGTCTTTCAGGGATCCAAAATGCTCTTAGTACTACTCATTTTATGTTTTCACTTTGTTCTGTTCTTCTCTTTGTCATCCTGGAGAAATTGTATAGTGTTATCCTGTCGGTTATTTGTTTCCAGTTCTTACCCTAGTTCCTATTTGCTTCTTCTACTCATTTTGCCATAGCAGAGATGAATTAGATCCAAGAAATTGAAGATATGGTCCCTATATTTATGTTTCTGTGAAAATTGAAATCACAGGTCTACTTCGTTGTGGAAAAAGCTGCCGGCTTCGCTGGACAAACTATCTTCGACCAGACATCAAGCGTGGTCCCTTCACTCCCGATGAAGAGAACACAATTATGTCTTTGCACGAGAAGCTTGGTAACAAGTAATTCAGTACTTCTGACAACTCCTTTGAGTATTTCCATCAGCAATGAAATCCAAATTGTATCCATGAATTCTTCCTTGTTTTAATCTTTGTTCGAGAAGGCAGTCGCATAGCCCTGCCGAAGCACTCGCTGTCTAGGCGCTAGGCGGTCCTGACCGCCTAAGGACCGCCCTCGAACAATGACTTTTAATCTTTTTTGAATATTCTTGGCTATCAGATTTTGCAGCTTGATCAATGGAGTAAGAGTTTTTGATGCTATTATGGCAAGTTAATGGTTGTTGAACATTCTTCTCATCATGTATAATTCTATGTTTTCCCAGGTGGGCTGCCATAGCCTGCGAGTTACCTGGAAGAACAGATAACGATGTCAAGAATCACTGGAACTCACATTTGCGGAAGCGCCTTTGCAGCCAAGCCCCCGACCCGCCATCCTCCTCCTCCAAGTCAGTTCAGTGGGAGAATGTCGATATGGAGGTTGAGTCTCAGCTGTACACTGTACCATTACCACCTCTGAGCACGCCGTCTATCAGCAATACTCGCGGTGATTACTTTATTCGCCTCTGGAACTCGGAAGTTGGAGAATCTTTCCGAAACATAAACGAGAGCACGAATGAATATGATGGAGCTTTCTCCTACAACAGCCCAACTTCGCAGACATCATCCGTAACAAAGGCTGAATCATCGTTCAGGTATGCAAGTGAAGGCACGGCATTGCCTGAAAATGCTGATCAGAAAGTGGGAATATGGAACTGCAAGAAGGAAACAGATGATTTTGCTCTGGATGATTCATCTGATGCTGCAATGCTGAAGATGCTGCTAGACTTCCCAGTTGGAGAAAATGATATGGGATTCCTACAAAGGACTATAGACGGAGTCTACAGTTAAAACTTTGTAGCTTTTTTTTTTCCTTCCCTAGCAGCTACTTAGTGTCATAGTTTAAATATTTGCAAACAGATCATTCAGTTATATGGTCCAAATCCTTTGGTTCTGTTGCAAAACTTCATATATTTTATTTGTTCGAGAAAATGATCCCCTAGCCCATTTAGGCATCGCTTATTCGATAGGATTATGCCCTCCGTCTTGGTTGTATTCTTGCTTGGGCCGCTTATAAGCCTGCCTAGGTGCGCTTTAACTGCATTGGCACTGAGCAGCCTCCGGTCACTTAGGATTCACCTAACGTTTTGTAGGTTCTCAACAAATCATCAATCTGGTATAAAAAGAGAATCTGAATCTTACATGGTTCTCCTCCTCTCTCACAAGCACATACACTGATGTTCATGTTCTTCACAATATAACAAATCATTTCTACACCAAACTAGCACACAACACAACCGATGAATAAAATAGATGTACAGCTTCAATTGTTCAGGTTCAAACTATCAGAAGCATCCAAGCAGTTTCTTCGGAGCAGTTCCGGTGGCGCGATATTTCGCTGCAATTTCCTCTGCTTTGAGAAGATCCTCCCCACGCTGGGCTTCAATGATTGCCCTCTTTTCTTCAGCTGCCTTGTGAATCAGGGCAATCTTGTTCTTCACTTTCTCTACATACTCAGCTTTCTTCTTCTCTAGTTGCTCCTGTGGTCCAGGCATACAACGTGACAAGCTGTATCTACACTACAAGATATATATAATACATAGAAAGCATGCCCATCTATCTACTCAAGTTAACCCCACCCCACCCCACCCCACCTCATGCATGTGACATTCATGGGCTTCCACATGGAGCAGCCAGCCTAATTCAGGGATATCACCAATTGGGCAGAAAAGTTCAATATATTATTACTAGAAAAAACCGAATGTTAGATAGCGATTAAATGACTTATGTGCCGAAATCTAATTATGTGTTAAGAATCAAAATCTCGATGGGCATTATTAAAATTCGTCACATTAACTTATTTATTCGGCACATAAACGTCCCTTTACTCATTATTACTATACCATCTTTATGGACATGTGGTTGGGACCATTGGAGACAAGAACATGTTAAATTATTGAAACTGAACTCGAAACCTACTTCTTGCTACTGCAGAACAATGAAAAGTTGTTGGGCAAGATGAATGAGATTAGTTGGTTACCTCTAACTTCTTAAGCTCAGCCTCTAAGGTTGCTTTCTTGCTGTTCTCCCAGACTCCAATAGCAGATGCTTTCTTCTCAGCCCTGTAAATAAGATAAAAAAGTAAGAACAAAATAGATGAATACTCATTCTCCTAAAGTCAAGAACAATGAGATGATAAACCATTACTTGTTTTCAGCTTTGGACTTTTCACTTTCTTCCCATGCTCGGATCAAACACAACCTCTTCTCCGTTGCTACCCGGGCAAGAACAGCATCTACATATATGTTATTACAAAATCAGATTTTTCCTTGATTTATTAGACCAAAGATGGATCAATTAATCGAAAATTTTCAAATGCTGAACAGTATATCTCGGACAAGCACTCTTACGGCCCGAATTCTAATCATGGGACTCCATTGTTGACTTACGACCAAAGTGGATTACTTAGTTTTTAAAATACTGTTGATCCTGCCCGTCGGACGTAAGGGCACATGTGCGAGATATAACGTCCCGTAGCAGAAAATTTCTCATCAATTAATAGGAGAAAATTACTAGTAACCGAGTTGTATACCTCTGTTTATTGAGCCTTCAAGCTTCTTCTCCTCTTCAGCTACCGGTTCTTCTAAAATAAACAAAGAAAACGTTGGAGGTTAAATAAGCCAGGAAAGAAACATGATATTAGGTGAAATCTCAAATCCTGCAACTCTTACACATACTCAGCATAAATCATAATAATAATAACACCCCAAACCCAATCAGAGAGCAAAACATCAAAACTAGAAAACCAAGATCTGATGGACATGGGCACTCAATCCGTTTGTATATGGAAAATAGCTCAGACCAAGTTAACCAATCCATTTAGAACAATTTTTCTCTTCTAACTCAACATCAATCATTAGACACGTGCGATTCTAATCCCTACACCCCAAAAAAACAACCTTAGGAGAACAACAAATTTGAATTCAGAGCTAAGAAAAGAAAGTTACTTTCAACGACGACAAGAGCCTTGCTCTCATCAGCTTTCTCTTCAACAGCTTTGGTCTCTTGAGCTTTTTCCTCAACTGGGATTGTTGTTACGATGGCTTTCTCTTCCGACACATCTTTTAGAGACACCACAGCCTCCGTCGTCTCCGCCTCCTTCACAGCCGGAGCTTCCACCGCAACAGGGTCCACTTTCTTGACTTCCTCAGCCATCAACGCAAACAAGATTCTCAGTTACCAAAAGATGAATGCTTTAGGCAAAGAATGAAGTAGAAATAGGTTAGCGGCAATGGCATAGGGTTACATATAGAGGAGAGGCGAGATGATGACTCGAGCGTGTGAAACGTGAGGTGCCAGTGTGTTGTATGAGAGAGAGAAATGGATGCCAAGTCTCAGTTAGTTGGAGGAAGGTAAGCGTCGGTTTGGAATTGAAGCCGACCACAGCACAGAGACAGGGAGACTAGTGAGTTGTATGGCAGGCATATTGCACAGTGACACGCTGAGATCTTATTGGGCTAATGATGTATTATTAAACAATTGTGTGTTACCCAGTTGGGTTTAGAAATATTTTTTTCACCTTTTATAGGCTTAGAAAATTTATTGGGCTAGTCAAAATTGATCTTGAACGGACGTTCGCACCCGCCGATGAATAGTTCCGCCCGTGGTTACTTCAATGCATATATAAATACTCAATTTTCAATTTGGATCAATGATCTATCATCGTTTGTTATTGAAATTACACATACCAATGAAAAATTTATAAAACATGAGTAGAAAAACCCTAAAGTCAAGTGGAATTCTGGTAGTGGGTGATAATTTTGTTGCAATTTTTCCTATAATTATTCATCAGCAACAAAGTCATCTCAACAGAGACTTTAGATTTATGTGTATAGCTTTTTCATAAGTGATCGATTTGATAGCGGATGATGAGAGTAATCCAAATTAAATACATGTTTGTTATTTGTATGTGCATTGATACTGCATATTTATGAACTCGCGTTTGATTCGGATTACGAGTATTAACCGTATCAGCATCCTATGTTGTAAACGTGTTTTGTCGTTTGATTTTGACTATGATAGTTTAAGACTTCGTGTGTTTACTTCAAATTTTATTACGAATGACATAACAGTTAAATGAACGGGTAATGACAAATTCACCTCTCACATGTATTTGATCTTTAACACACTATATCCATAGTTCGACAAGTCGGTCATTGTAAACAATCGGAAGTTAAGCTTAAGAAACACAACTGAATTCAATCCAGCACACATTATCAGCCACCTCCTTTGTCTGAAATCCGACAACATAAATAAAAAAAGCCAATTCCCCCTTTTTCCCTGCATTCATATGAAGAACAATACATGTCCTCCTCAATGAAGCTGCTCCAAGAGTTATATGAATAAGAGTAAAACGTTCTCGGTGGTGGTTATCTCAAATCTGACGACCAGGACCCTGGCGAGGCGACTGTTCGTCGTACGTGGGGTTGTAAGAATTGTTCTGGTCATGTTGGATTCGCTCTTGAATTTGTTCGATTGGAAACTCAAAGGTGGAATCGGTAGGGTTGAATTCATTTGGGTTTTTACATTTTTGGAAGTTGGTTTGATATATATAATTGAGAGCATAATGTAATTTACATGAAGTGTTAAGGATATTGTCGTCTTTTGTCAGTTCGGTTAAATTTTAAGTTCTTCAATCACACGAAACAGAGTGGATTAGAATAGCGCTCACAATCCACATTTGGCTGAAAAATGCATGATTAGGCAAGTTGTACATTGTAGAACGATCGTAATCAAATTACTAATAAATAAGAAATCGCATTTGATTACGGTCGTTAAAAACAGCTAAACGATCGTAATCACACACTATCTGACATAGTAAACGGACCCTTAGTATTTCATTAGTAGAGAAATCTTCTCCTCCTAAATGCTGGTGTCCTGATACATACAGTCCTGAATTGTAATCTTAATTTTTGAATATTATAATTCAACGGATAAGATCAATCTCATCTTGGAGTTGGAATCTTTTATGAATAATCACATTTTTAAAATGAAATTGATCTTAGCTATTAGATCACAAGGCTAAGATTATAATTCAGGGACTGTATGTTAATAATCGGGACATAAACCGTCAGGAGGAGAAAGATTTATTTTCATTAGTATTCTATTTTATTTAGTAACTGATCATATGAATAATCATTCTTTACCCACAGGCACGAAACTAACGGATGAAGCGCATGCTACGATTCCACTGGGAGTAGCATTGGGAGTTAACACAAAAAACAATATAGTTTTAGTTATAATTGAGATGGGCCAAAGAGAGGTTGGCCTAGTGGTTTTAGGAGTGACAATTGCACTCAAAGGTTATGAATTCAAATCTTCTCAATGACATTAGCCCGTCACATATGGCTTGCTAAGTATGCCCTACCTTCCTACCGTAGTTTGCAGACTATTACGGTAGGACATTGGTTTACTTACCTCGGTCAGGTTCCTTATGTTATCAAAACAAGTTATAATTGAGATGGAGAAAATAGATGAATAAGCAAAATGCTTATAAACAAGTAATCATTCCAGGAGTTGCAAAATGTAAGTACCATGAATATTATCGTTCAATTCAAGAGGCTTAGGCAATTTGAATAAATTCATTAAAATAAGAGAAGTAGTTTAGAGGTATGATATTCAAGTACTTCTTGTCCAGGATATGGAAAAACAGACGTTCGATATAAACATAGTGCGAAGATTATGGGGAATAGATGTACAAAAGTATAGTTGGTCGTTCAGGAGGCCTTCTGACTTCTTGCAGATTGGATCCAGTGGTCAATTTTTGTCTTTGCTCTATCAGGGCAAAGGCGTTGCTAAAATGCCCTACTGCGCTGCTGCCAGCAGCGCGACGAGGCTTTGCATTGAAGTCTCCAGCGCGATTCTACCTTCTCGCACAGAATTGCCGCCCACTTCTATTGGCTACTGTGCGGCCCCTGGTATTTAACATGGTCATCCTCTATTCCAATTCCACACACTCAAAAACATATGCAAATTAAAATACCAAGGAGAATAGTATCATATTTGGACTACCAGTTACATTCTTATTTTTAAGAGGTAATTTTTTAAGTATTAACATATGACATGCTGTATATTGTTTTATCTAAATTACATTTTTCCACAGACAATGAGGTGAACCGGCTATGACACAAGGAGGAATTTTCAGATCCTGGATGTCCCGAATGAAGCTCTTGGCCGACAAAACAACCCTCATCCACTCATCGTAACCCGATATCGCCGACACAAAGCACATGCCAGTGACGATATCCTCATTAGAAAGCACACGCCAGTGACGATATCCTCATTAGAAAGCACACGCCAGTGACGATATCCCCATGAGACCGATCATCGACGATAAGATGTTGGAAGAGAGCTTCCCATCGGAACATCGGCCGGTGGCAGTGCCGTCCGGGGAAATTCCTCCCATACGGTGGTGTACTGCATCTGAATATCGTGGGATGAAGTTGTTACCTGTGTCCACCGTTAAATCCCCAGGTTACATCTCCATTCGGCACATAAGGCCTGTCATCCGGGATGGAGCATCCGGGATATGGAAATTCCTGATGACACAAATAGCATATTGCGGTATCCCATATTACAAACAGCAGTAGATCTCACAATAGAAGGTGGTATGCGGGATGATGATTATGGCAGTTGTGAAGTATCTCTTGTCGGTTTTAAGTCTGAATCCGTGCACCGATGTTATAGTAGGGCGTATGACTCCTTTGTCGTTGACCCACCAACTCATCGTCAAGTTAAGGATCAGTTAGCATGGTGGAAGAGATGCTATTCTCGTGTTTAAACATTTATATTGGCAAATAATGCGTTTATTGATCCGACAACCCATTTACTTGTGGTTGACGACGAAGCGAAGATTAGCGGTAGCATCAGTATCTCAAAACTTTCAAATGCGGCATGTTTTATTCGTGAAAAATTTTATGGGGACATTTAACTTGAAATGTGTGATTGTTTTGCACTTGTTTCATTGGTTTTTAAATAATGAATTACACTTGTTGTACTGGTATCATAATATTCGATGAAACAGCTAAATTACTATAGAAATCAATCAATATGCATGCCTGCACTTGCTTGGCATCCACGACTACGGCCTCTACCACGCCCACGACCAGGAGGTGTAGGCAAAATCTAGAGTCATCTCTTTTGCCATGGAATGCGCGTACATTAAGAATAGCTTCAAGAATTTCTAGCCCCTATCCGAAATTAAGCAGTGATGCCTAGCATCCTTTGATGTAACATGCTCTTCAAACTTCTCAAGAAACCAACATCACGCCTACGTGGTCTCTTCATCTACTATTGCAAATGCAACTGACAATATGTGCTCACTGACATCTAGTGATACCGCCACAAGTAATTTGAACCTGTACAGACAATATAGATGTGTTCCACTTCCATCTACAGATAGAACAGGACGGCAGTGTCGGTAACCAGTGATGCAAGGCCCAAAGGCCCAAAACACATATTCCAGCTGCTTCTCACTCAGGTTGGCAGTATCCTAAAGCCTCCAATCCAAACATGTGTCATATCTCAATGTTGTAATGTTGCGATATAGGCAGGCAGACATGGAACACCAGATGTCCACGTACCATGCTCTATTTCACTAGCACGTTGGACTACCCACTAAGTCTTTAAAAATGAATCTCAAACCCATATCTATTGTGCACCAACTGGTGACCCATATACACCGTAAATTCTAAAAAATTAAAATAATGATAAGTATATATATAATAAATGCATAACATAAAATTAAAGTTTTAGTACTTGGATTTTTTCGTATTAGGCCGCGCAACTGGTGTGCAACAAATGTCTTCGTAAGATTATGGTAGTGCTCAGTCACCACATTAGGGTCGCAACTGTGCTCTGCCCCCAATATAAGTTATTTTCCATTTGCAACCTTCGGGTCTGTAAACTGCAATGAGTGCCCAATTGCATCTTCTACCTTTCGAAAAATACTTACTCGCGACATACCACTGTACGTTATCACTCTTCAATACACAGAACTCTCTCTTCGTCACCATAATATGATACTTTGTTACAGCATGTTGCGGATTAGGCTTATCTCTAAACAATTGGCCATTTGCGATCAGACCTAGATCTTCATCGTAACGTTTTTACTCAATGGGTGCGGAATATTCATTGAGTCCCCCATCATAGGACATGCCGTCTGATAATATGGAATATATGATCCATCATACATTTGATCTGTTGAGTTTGTATGAATTGAATAAGCACACGAAGATTTTTACGTGGTTCGGGAATTCCCTACTCCACGGGAGATTTTCTTCTCCACCTTTTTCCTCTTGTTTTGTGTCTTTCATCATGTGTACATATATGGGGAGGATTAGGGTTGATCAACACGATCCCCTCAATCTTCCTGATTTATCGGACCCACTATTTACAATATCTTGACATAATAAAGATAACTCCCAGGATTAAGGTATCCCGGGAAATCAGTGAGAGATTTGAGATATTCTCAAATCTCTCCTAATTCCCTAAATCTTTCCTTTCCAACACTCCCCCTCAAGTTGGGTAGTGGAAGGTCTGACACCCAACTTGCTCACAGCTTCATGGAATGACCGTCCTGCAACCGCTTTCGTCAAGATATCAGCTAATTGATCCTCGGAGCGCACCTAGGGGAGTGTAATGGTCCTATCTTCCAACTTCTCCTTTATGAAGTGTCTCTCTATTTCCACATGTTTCGTTCTGTTATGTTGCACTGGATTGTCTGAGATTTGAATAGCAGCCCGATTATCACATCTCAGGGGGCATGCTTGTTCAGGAGGGAAACCTAACTCTGTCACCAGCTTCCTTAACCACAATATCTCAGCCACACCTCTGGTTATACCTCGAAACTCAACCTCAGCACTTGACAGGGCCACTACCCTCTGCTTCTTGCTCTTTCACGTGACCAGATTCCCACCAATGAATGTGAAATATCCCGAGGTTGACCTGCGGTTCACAGGACTCCCAGCCCAGTCAGCGTCCGTATATGCTTCCATCATCAAATGTCCATTGTTTCTGAATATCACTCCAGTGTCTGTCGTTCCTTTCAAGTATCGAACAATCCTTTTTGCTGCCTCCCAATGATCCATTTGAGGTTCTTGCATGAATTGACTGACGACACTTACTGCATATGCAATGTCTGGTATAGTGTGTGACAAGTAAATTAACTTTCCAACGAGATACTGATATTGTTTCTGATCCACAGGTTCGGCCCCATCCACTATATTGAGTCCATGGTTTGGCATCATGGGTGAATCAGCTGGCTTGCAGTCTACAAGGCCCGTTTCGGCTAACAGATCAAGAATATACTTCCGTTGACAAATATAGATTACACTTTTAGACCGCAGTACTTCAATTCCCAGAAAGTATTTGAGGGCTCCCAGATCCTTTATCTCGAATTCCTGGAATAATTTCATCTTCAGGTTTCCTATTTCTTCTTCATCGTCTCCAGTTATCATCATATCATCCACATAGATGACAAGACATGTAATTCCTTGCTGTCTCCTCTTCAAGAACAGTGTGTTATCAGAGTTGCTCTGATGAAATCCATATCGCCGCATGGCCAGTGTGAATAGACCAAACCAAGTCCTTGGGGACTGTTTCAATCCATAGAGTGCTTTCCTCAGCCTATATCCTTCTCTGGCTCGAAATAGGTGTGAAAACCCGAGTGGTTTCTCCATATACACTTCCTCCTCTAGGTCTCCATGAAGAAAAACATTCTTCATGTCAAATTGATGGAGTGTCCAGTCCCAGTTAGCTGCAATAGAAAATAATACTCGAATTGTGTCAATTTTTGCTACCGGGGAGAACGTCTCTGAGTAGTCGATCCCATACGTCTGAGTGTATCCTTTAGCTACCAATCTGCCTTTAAACCGCTCTACTGTTCCATCAGCTTTCCTCTTGATGGTATAAATCCATTTTCACCCGACAGGGCGCTTTCCATCCGGTATTCTGCACTTCTCCCACGTATGATTCTTTTCCAGGGCCTTCATTTCAGTTTCCATTGCTTCCTTCCATTCGGGTATGTTCAATGCTTCTTCCACACTTCTGGGCAACTCCTCGTGATATAAGGCTACCGTGAATGCCTTGGCAGCCATAGTATAACTCCCCCTGAATAGATTAGCCACCGGATATCGTTTGGACCCAGGAACATGTTCCGCAATATACCTCCAAGCTGCCACTCCCCTTGTTGATCTTTCCGGTAGAACACGACTTCGATGAGAATCTGCATGATCATCAGGGATAGATATAGAATCCTGAATGATAGTCTCAGTATGGGGACTTACCTCGATATTCAGAGAGGGAGAGGTTGTGAACTTCGGGACCTCCGGACTATATTACCTCCTGCGGTACGGATGAGGCTATGGATGGGATGTGTGGCGGTGGTTTTGAGGTCACGGGTGGCTCTTTCTGAGGTTTTTCCATGATAGGAGGCAAACTTATCCAGTCTAGTGGATCACGTACCGTCTCCCCCTGACCACTAGACGGAGAAGTGGCGAAATAGAACTCCCTTTCAACAAAGTCATAGTGAACTATCGTAAACAATCTCTGCGTCACCGGATGATAACACCGATACCCCTTTTGTCAGATCCCATATCCAACAAGCACAAACTTTAGAGAGCAAGGATCAAGTTTCGTACGTTGCATCTTTAGAATATGAACAAATACAGAGCACCCGAACACACGAGGCTGGAGGGTGTGGTATGAGGGTACCGTTGTATGCGACGATAGGGCCTGGAGTGGTGTGGCAAGTCCCAAAACTTTGGTAGGGAGATAATTTGCGAGGTAGGTCGCGGTGGCCACGGCTTCAGGCCAAAATATAGAGGGGACGCCTGACTCCAGCATGAGCGCCCTGGTAATCTCTAATAGGAATCTGTTCTTTCTTTCTGCTACTCTATTCTGTTCCGGACTATAGGGACATGTCGTCTGGTGGACCAGTCCCTTATCGGAGCAAAAAGATGTCATCTTTGCATTTACAAATTCTCCCCCGTTATCTGATCGTAGAACCTTAATAGGCTTATCAAACTGCGTAGCAACCATTTGGTAAAACTCCATGAATTTAGTTACAACATCCGACTTGTTCTTCAAAAAATATATCCATGTCATACGGGTGCAATCATCAATAAATAGAACAAAATACTTTAAACCACAACCTCCAATAACCGGGGCAGGGCCCTAAACGTCAGAATAAATAACATCAAAAGGTTTCTCAGTACGGGATAAACTCGGTGCAAAAGATGTCTGATGTGCTTTAGCTCGAAGACACAACTCACAAGAAATAGGAAAGCCAGATAAATTCGGCAACAATTGTTTAAGGTAACTGTCGGAAGGGTGACCTAAGCATTGGTGCCACAACCAGCTTTTCTGGGATGCGTTGCTACGGATGGAGAGTGATTTTGATGGTGTAACGACTTCATCGATGTAATACAGTCCAGCCCGTTCAGTGCCACGCCCAAGGATCTCCCTCATCCGAATATCCTGCAACACACAAAAAGATGGATACATTAGTATGACACAATTCAATTCTTTCGTCACATGCCTAATCGATAGCAACTTATGAGACAAAGCGGGGACATAAAGGCAGTTTGATAGTTTGAGATCTGAGGTTATCTCAATAAATCCAGCACCCTTAACCGG
>JAOYMZ010004937.1:0-23374 GCA_025802335.1 Pinguicula primuliflora | reverse complement strand
GGTTACTTTAGATATTCCCAAGGTGATGTTTCAGGAGAAGAGGACACGCCGGGATACTTGGGATTGCCACTTTCCATCGAGGGTTGTGGTATCTGGATCGCGACGGACTGGACTCAGCTCTTTCATCTATTGTGTAGAGTTCTGTTGATGAGGGGCGATCAGTGGAGGACTTGTTGATACTTCACCATAGACAACTCGTTCATACTTCCTTTTGTGTTCTGGGCACTTATATCCAACTTTATCTGAGCGGGCGAATAAGGAAAAGTTGGTCTGTGATGCATGCAATCTTGGAAAATATACCAGGAGTTCTTACCTGAGGATTGGACATAGAAGCTCTCATGTCTTTGATATGATACATTATGATGTTTGGGGACCTTGTCCTATGGCTATTGGCTACTATGGATGGTATTAGATACTTTGTGTCAATCATTGACTTTCACTTCCGTGCTACCTGGCTCTAATTGATGAAGAATATGAGTGATGTGTTTGCTTGCTTTAAGAATTTTTACAAAATAGTTCAGACTCAGTTTGGTGCAGTTGTGAAAGTCCTGAAATCTGATAATGGAACTAAATTCTCTAATATGCATTTATTGATTATCACAAAATAGTTCAACTCTGTTCATTGCTGGCGTCAACTCTGTTCATCGCCGACGTCAACTCTGCGCATCGCCGGCGTCAACTCTGCTCATCGCCGGCGTCAACTCTGCTCATCGCCGGCGTCAACTCTGTTAATTGTCGGCGCAAACCTCTTCGCCTCCAAAATCGCATTTATTTTTTTCCTTACTGGCTCCCAAAGCCAGTAAGTTTTGAAACTTCCTCAATCCTAGAGCAGGTAAGTGTTTAATTATCTGGTTTAAGTCAGATAATTTCTTACTAATTTCCGGAGTCAGTAAGAAAAAAGTTATTTCTTACTGACTCTCGAAGCGAGTACAAGGGCATTTTAAAACTTACTCAATCCGCATTTTAAATTTTTTATATATTACCTATCCAAAAAAAAATTATATATTAAATCGCAAATACAATCTATATATTAATATAATTCCTTTAAATAATTTAGTGCGACTACTGGGTGAGTTCGAGGTGGGCCGCCCGGACATGTCCGATTTGCCCCACTGAGGATGGAAAAAATTGTTTTCCCTAACCGCCATGCATTCTTTCATCTCGGATTGTGGTACAGAGTGTCTTGTTTTAGTCATAGCAGTCATTTGACTTTGGTTTGTGATTGATCTCTTATTCTTGAAATTTCCTTTCGTCCCTCTATTATGTGCATTGGAGTGAATGTACTTCTTGTCTTGCTTCTCCGACTGAATTTGAGTATTTTTGTTTTGTTTTTATCAGAAATGAATTTTTAGAACTGTCGCATCTTTGTGCCCATCCTATACAGATTCGAATCAGGCTCTCTTATACCATCTGGAGCTGGTGGGATTGCTTTCTTACGAGGTGAAATGAAAGCAATCAAACAACTTAGAAAAGCTAAGCATAAAAAAAAGAACATAAAAGAAAAGAAGAAAGTGATGGTTCTTTTCCTTTAACCCCTCCTATCCTAGTAGCAGAAAAAATCAAGGATCATAAAAAAACATTGGTAAATTTTTCAATGTGTCCTGTCAGTGCGTTGTAGTTGCTAAATTGTCCTATCACGCTAAAGGCTTCAGTGTGGAAGGGCCTCGCGTTGAAGATCCGCGCTGAAGCCTTCAGCACGGATGCCTTCAGCATGAAATCCTTAAGGCACAATTAAGGAAATCGTGCTGAAGGCTTCAGCGTGGATTAAGCTAGGTGGGAAAGTGGAAATCTTCCTTTGCCACATGTGAGTGGATTCCATCTCTTAGATCCCGTTTACTGCAGATTAAAGTTTTCCAGTTTGATTTTGATTTGGAGTGTTACCGATATAAAAATAAAATGTAGTAAACAATTTGTCACGTTTGATATTGATTGATTGAGTTATGATTTTTGGTGTTTACTTCGACACGAATTCGGTTTGATTGATAGTTAAGTGATTGTGTAATGACTAAACTGCCACTAGTTTCGTATCAATTTCAGAACCTTATCAACCAGAGTAAACAATAAAATGAATAAACCTGGATGAATAGAAACACAACAACACGAAGCAACCTGGATGAACATAAAAGCTAGGTGAACATAAACACCACCGAAGAAACTGAATGAACATAAACTTTGTCCAAAACGAGATTATACCTCGTCAAAAAGGGCAACCAACAGTTCACAAGAACAGCCACTAAACCAGATCACATGTTAATAGCATAACCTGACCACAGTTCAAAGCAAGTTCACAGCATAACAAAATCATGTTCTTAAACATAAAAGTCCCCTTCACTTCTGCCCCGATTTCGGGTATTTTGCATTAACTTCATCGTTGATCTTGTCCACCAGATAACATAGCCACTCCTCACGGACATCCTCTTCAAGGATCTGCCACATTTGTCGAGCTGAGACATGGTCCAGGAGGTGTGGCACAATAGCCGTCTTCGTCCAAACATTGAATTTAGTGCACGACCTCAATTCGTCCATCAACCGCCTTGCGACATCCAATGGTAGGTCAACTGGAGTATGAAGTTTCTTAACATATGACTGAATCTCTAAGTAACACTTCGTTTCTTCATCCTCTCCGGTCAGTGGCCATTTTCCCTTATTGCGGCGAACCCTTGTAACTGCTTCGGTTACACCTCCATCTTCGCTAGCCCAGATGTCCTCTTCCTCCTCTATTGTTTTCGACCCAAAACCCTCACCAATGTCTCCACCATCTCTTGTGTATCCACCCGTTGCTCTATCTTTTTTGAAGATCTCACACCAATCCTCATAGAGTGGAAATGGTTTTCCCCTCAAGAGTTTGTAATCTGGATTGGTCTACAAGAGAAGTAATACAAACAATCAACAATTACTCAACCATAAAAAATAGTTCAAACTGTCCTAAACATCGGGGGCTTATGGTTTGGTAGCTGACCTAATTTCTGTTCTTCGTTAACAAATCCAATCTTCTACAGATTACAAGGTTCTAAGCGTATGCTACTTAACTCACTTCATATTGTCTAAGCAACTTGAGGGGATGGGATGTGACACGAAACACATCTCATCCCTTGTATCTATCTTTGACAGCAATGTTAGAAAAGGATCATATAAGTAATGTTAGGAAAGGATCATACCTGATACCAAGCAGTAAAAGAGTCAAACAACATCAACAATACTCTAGATTTGAACCATGCCATTTGTCCATGTATCAAAAGATAATAGTATATTTCTCTGTGTTCACATTGATAACATATAGCAATAACAATAAACCAAATCAATCCATCACCACAGCTAACTGCACTATCAGGACTATTGCTACAAACCATAAACCCCCACTGGTTTGGTAGATAACATGGCATAAATCTAATAGCATAAATAGCTCAATGCTCATTCCCATGATAAACAAATCTCAATGATTTAGAACATACTACCATATTTAGTAACTCAATGATTTGAAAACTGTGATGAGTGTGATCTTACCCTGACGATTGAATCCTATGTTGTTTCATCCTCAACCATTACCTGATGAGTGCTCGGGTTCACAGACACCCCGCTCATTTCCACACGTGAAGTTTGGATTTCACGTGTGGTACAGCACGAATAGTGCTTCCACTTACCCTCCGTGCAATCCTTCCAGCACATGACACCAGGAAATCGGGTTTAAACCCCCCTTGGCCACGCATTTCTTCTTTAACATGTTCTTTTGCAGCATCAATCAAAGCATGCTCTTCAGATTGGAGCCAAAGTTTCTTCTTCTCCCTTCTCTTAACTCCTACACTGCCTCCATCCTCATTGGCGCTTGTAAGCTTCCGTTCTGGGGGTTTCGTAGGACTTTCAGCTTGATGTTCTTCTAAGCCCTCATTTGTTGCAGCATATTCAGCTCTGATGTCAAAACAGTCTACATCTGATTCAGATTCGTTTCGGTTAGATTTTTGTCGCCTACCCAGAAGATAAGGCGAATCTTGTCTCCCATCATTCGGTGAACTCTGGTTCTCGTTCGTCGGGACCGACAATTTTTCGACTTCGGTCACTTTGGAGTTGTCCCTAGGATTTCTGTAGACAATTTTCTTCATCTTCAGTACAAGCAACGAATTCAAGCAAGCAACGAATTCGAAGAAAAGAGATGCATGTAGGGTTAGAATTCAAAGAAAGTTTAACTTGTCGGTTGATTTCCAGCAAACTGGGAGATTCGAAGACAAGAGATGAATGAGTAGTAGGGTTCTTCGAAGAAAATCGTTTCGTCAATTTTGAAGAAAAACGAGGGTTTGTCGATTTGGTAGAAACGAGGCTTTGACGATTTGCACAAGTCTTTTGGTCGAGGGTATTTCCGTCATTTACACATCTCGCAATTTCGTAACGATTCAAGTCAAACCATTTTCGAGGGATAGGTTTAGCGCTCGAAATCAAAATCGGCCGGAAAAACGGAAGATTTGAAACGTTTGACCAAAAATAACACTCCAAATCAAATTAATAGTAAACAATTTTCCAATTTAATTACGGTAGTTACGAAAAATGATAACTATCATAATCAAATTAAAACACATAGAGTAAATGGACACTAAACACAACTAGCGTATCAAAGCAAATAATAAATTGAAGTACAAGAGTGAGAATTATATTATTAATTGAATGAAACAATAATAATAAACCAATACAATAAAATTGTAAGAAAAAATCGCAAACCTATAAAAACAAAAAATGTGTATTAGGATTTCTTGCAATCTCTGTCCGAAACTCGGCCAACTCGTTTAAGCACCCCTAGTCGCGGTCG
Organism: Pinguicula primuliflora; assembly: GCA_025802335.1. Taxonomy (NCBI): domain Eukaryota; kingdom Viridiplantae; phylum Streptophyta; class Magnoliopsida; order Lamiales; family Lentibulariaceae; genus Pinguicula; species Pinguicula primuliflora. Next base: position 18,579 of record JAOYMZ010004937.1, on the reverse strand, counting down.
CCCTCTTCTGTCCAAATGCTGGCTACTTTAGGACGCCCCTCACTGCCCACGAACGCCCAACTATATTGGAGACTTTGAACGAGTTGGGTGGGAGTCCGGGACAACAGTTTCCGTCTGCAGTTTTCAAGACTCTGTCAGTCAGTGGCAATGGCGGCCTTTATGTCGTCACTCAGATCAATGGGTGTCTCCCAAGCAAAACAATTTGATCAGTTGGTTAGTACCATTTATAAAGTTCTGTTTTCATTCGAATGGTCATATTCGTGCTCGTGCCGCCTTGTTTTGATCATGGGCAAAGGTTCAATTTTCTTCTCATGTTTCACTTTTTGGGTTAGAATTCTGGGTTTCATTTGATTGGATTGGAAGATTGAATCTGCCGCAAAAAAAAATTAGAGCTTGAAACCTAAATTAAGTGGCTTTCCGGAAATCAATTATGGATTTTATTTGGAAATAAATCGTTCTTCTTGTTTGTTTCTTTCTTTCCCGTTCACTTCCGTGGCTCCGCCGTTAGCAGGAAACTTTTGAAAATTAAGATATTTATAAATCCTGATTAACAAGATTTTTTTTCTTTCCCTTCTCCATGTTTCTATGTGCTGAGAAAAGGTCTTTATCTAATCCTAATCTACATTGTTCCTTAGTTTCTTGCTAATAGCAATATATCCTCGGTCAGCTGCAAAACTAATTTTGCTACGGGGTTTCGGGACTTGAAGTTGAATTGCTCGAGGGACACAGATATGGGTGTAAGCACATCAGCCTTGGTTGATGTCGTGGCCGAATGCTCAGGTTCTGATTGCATGTTCAGCTTATAATTTGCTTTGCAAGCTTAAAGTTTAAACAATTCTTTCGTATGCTGTGGTATAAATTTGTGTTAACTTGTGTCAGAAATAGAGGCTGTGCAGATTGCTGACGAAGTAGAGACAAGTGTTTCAACATTGTTGATGAATTTCAGTAATGACTTTGATCCTTATCATGCAATGAACACGCCTCTGTATCAAACGGCAACTTTCAAGCAGGTAAAGTTTCAACCCATCGACTCTCCAGATCTTTATTGATAAGTAAGTAGTTGGGACGGGACTTATAGTATACTCATTGGCACGACTGGAGAGTTAAAGGAGTTGGAGTTGCGTCACATTGAAGGGATATTATAATGTTAGAAGTTAGTTTTTGCTGTTGGTCAATCAGACAAATTTTTGATAGTGTGTTCCTTAAAATAAATCTACTCAATTTGTTTACAGCCTTCGGCTGTAGAATATGGATCATATGACTATACAAGAAGCGGAAATCCCACTCGTGATGCTTTGGAAAGGTTACTTCTTTTCCCTTCATGTTATTTCCTATATTCCAATTAGTTCATGATGGTTGCCCATTTCGTATTCTGCTTCTAAATTGTTCTGGCACCTATTTTAAGACTGCTCGCAAAGCTTGACAAAGCTGATCGGGCTCTATGCTTCACCAGTGGAATGGCTGCTTTGGCAGCCGTTGCGCATCTTGTAGGAGCAGGTACTTCTCTTTTTGCAACACAGCAGCCATATACCTTTTATACAAGCAATGCATCTCTGTGTTTATGATCTCGCCGAAGCATTCATGCTGGTCTGTTTCAAGGTCTGCACTCTACAGCTACAAATGCTATGCTTTCCTTGGCCAATTTATGAAACTTTCATGTGCAATCATGGCAGGTGAGGAGATCGTTGCTGGTGATGACATGTATGGTGGTTCTGATCGTTTGCTGTCCCAAGTAATTCCAAAAGCTGGAGTTGTAGTCAAGTTTGTACTTTTCTTTACTTCTTTCAGATTTTATTGATACCCCTTGGGAGACCTTCGGCCTTAAGACTTGTGTGTTGCAGGCGTGTTGATACAACGGATATCGAAGATGTAGCATCTGCAGTTGGGACATGGACTAAGCTTGTCTGGTTAGAGAGCCCCACAAACCCCAGGCAACAGATTTCTGATATTCGTGTACCACCCCTGATCAATTTAACAGCAAAATACTTTGTGATGCTTGCAAAAATGCTCAGACATATATTTGAGATTGAGATTGCTATCTTTTTAGTATCACAGCAGAATTTATCTCGTTTTCTTATTTTCTCGTACAGAAAATAGCGGAAATAGCGCATGCAAATGGTGCTCTCTTATTGGTTGATAACAGCATCATGTCCCCAGTACTATCTCGACCCTTGGAACTTGGAGCAGGTAGTAACTTTCTTCCACGTTCTGCAAAATTTTGCCTTCAGTTGAATGAATGTCATGAACTTCTTTTCGCCATCAATCTTCAGACATTGTGATGCACTCAGCTACCAAATTCATAGCGGGACATAGTGACCTCATGGGCGGTGTTCTTGCAATTAAAGGAGAAAGGTACCATTTTCACCTTGTTTAAAGTAGTACCTTGAGCTCTCCTTTGTATCGCGTACCACGAAATACTGTTTGTATTGTAATCCATCTCTGTTTTTGTTGTTCTAGCTTGGCCAAAGACCTTTATTTCTTGCAGAATGCAGAGGGGTCGGGTTTAGCTCCATTCGACTGCTGGCTATGTTTGAGAGGCATCAAAACTATGGCTCTACGCGTCGAAAAGCAGCAGGTATCTTCACATTTTACTGGAGGATGCATAAACCATAAATGTAGGAAATAGTTACAACTTTCTTAAGCATCTGGAACTTGCATGTAGCAATGCAAGTGAAAATTGAAGTTCTACTTTATCTAACTTTATGATGCCGAGGCAGGAAAATGCCCAAAAAATTGCCGAATTCCTTGCCTCGCATCCCCGTGTGAAAAGGGTCAATTATGCTGGCCTTCCTGATCATCCTGGACGATCTTTACACTACTCTCAGGTAAAGATTGATTGCAGTCTTCATTTTCCTAAACCATGGTAAAGTAGACTTTACGAGGTATTGATATTGTATGATAAAAGGACTTCCCGAAAAAAAAAAAACTCTGCCCCTTCTTGCAGGCAAAGGGTGCGGGATCTGTGCTAAGCTTCTTAACTGGCTCACTGGCTCTCTCCAAACATGTGGTCGAGACGACAAAATACTTCAGCATCACCGTCAGTTTTGGTAAGATCTTTACTGAACTTGACAAAAACTTCCATCTCTTTTTCCCTTTTTTTATCGAGCAATACCAGTATTCAAACCAATAACCTAATGTTGTCCAATGTATGGTTCACGAGTAGGAAGTGTGAAGTCCCTGATCAGCTTGCCTTGCTTTATGTCCCATGCAAGCATCCCTTCTGCAGTACGTGAAGCCAGAGGCTTGACCGAGGATCTTGTCCGAATCTCGGTCGGGATTGAGGATGCCAACGATTTGATTGCTGATCTAGACAACGCTCTTAGGACAGGGCCTGAATAGCTTCTTCCAGATGAATTTGGTAATGTCTTCATTCTCATACAGCTGCAACAACTTGCAAAATGTGTCTGGGAGATTGCTTCGACTGGTGGAAAACCATTCAATGTATTAGGTGAGATGGAAGATCTTATCAAGATTCTCTCTAAGGTATCAAATTGAATGGCACTAAAAGGACCCATGCGAGGGGTCTATACACCCATGCCACTTAATCTGAAAGCATCAAGTAGAAATTTCAAGGATTTTTTTTAGGTAGGTACAAACTTCAGGATTAGTTATTTCTTCACCTGAAATTTTGTTTAGAATCCTAAAATGGTGATTTTATAGATGCAAAAACAAAAATGATATATGAGTAGAAAAATTCCTCAAGTTCAGATGATCGGAAGTTATGCCCGTTTTAAAATGTTCATCCTTTAGCGACTCTGCTACCTGTGCATTATTTTATTTTCAAAGACGGAAATATGTGTTTCGGTCAGTGTTTCACAAGTCGGAAAGTGGAAGCGGGACTGCCGGAGCCCAGAGACCACCTAAGCAGCGCTTAGCCGCAATGAAGAGCCCATATTTTTAAAAAAAATCCTGGCTGGGCAGTCGCTGAGGCGGTGCCTGGGCGGCCGCCCAGTCTCAAGTCGGGTAATCGGCCTGAAAACGTCTGTTAGGCGGCGTTTTCTCGAACAATGATTTCGGTTCGTCAATTTTTAGGCTGTGAAAGTGACATTTTAGGGGTTTATATCATTTTTTTAAATGAAGTTCCAACCAAAATTCGGCGAACACTCCAAAATTGATCATGCATTTAACCATAAAAAACACATGAATTCAGAGAGAGTAATGCTACATGTACCCTCTTTTGAGATCTCATTTTTAAATCTCATGACGTGGCAAACATCACAATCACACTTTTTATGTGTGATTTTTTTTATTGAGTGGTTGTGATGTTTTCCACATCATGGGATTTGAAAATGGGGTCCCAAAAAATAGTACAAGTAGCATTATTCATTCAGAAATAAGTCATTTTGAATTCTAAATTGGTGATTTTATAGATGCAAAAACAAAAATGATATATAAGAAGAAAAATTCCTGTAGTAGCGACTCCGCTACCTGTGCATGATTTTGTTTTCAAAGACGGAAAGATGTGTTTCGGTTTGTCACCATTTTTTTACAAAGGAGGCTACATGCCATAGCAGATAAAACAGCCGGATTGATCACAGTAGGTCAAAGAATTTGGGCGGGAAGAAATTTGCAAGTGTACGCGGTTTCTAGAGTGAGACTAGATGATTTTCAGCAGTCGTAACAGCATTGGTTGCATACTCTGCCCGAGCTTGCCAGTGTTCGTTCCAGTGCCGAGTCTCCCTGGGCAGCATCAATAGAGGCAACAGTAATGATGTGGCAAGCCCCAAGCTCTCGCGAATCGTCCGCCCTCAATGCATGCGAAAACACTCTTATCGATATTTAAATTTCTTGTCCTACATTTATAGAAAAAATAATATTTAAAACATGAAGTTCATGTAATACTAACAAGAAAAATATTAAGTTTCATACCTTTTTTTTTGTAGTACATATTCCTATATCTTCAAAACACTCTTGTTAATCTATCCATGTACTATCTTGAGGTAAATATGCATCTTCTGTTTCTATGATTCATTCATCATTGGAGTCTATATCTGATAAAAAAAATAAGATCATCTTTAACTGTTTCATTTCCAATTGAATATTGTATTTCACAAATATCAATGTATTTAGTCTTTGAGTTTATAATCTATTCCTCTTGTTGGAATGCACATAATCAAAGGTACTCTAATTGCTTTCACACTCGATCGCATTGCAAGTGAGGCTAAGCACTCTTATAGAAATTTCGGTAGTTCCTTGCACTCCTCTTCATAATTATCCCACCACAATGCTACATGCGAAAAATTAATAAATAAATTTGAAAACACGACATATACACATAACTACATATAAAAAATAGATTAAGGAAGTATGTTGCGGCATGAAGAGGTCTATGGAGTTGTGTAAAATATCTTTTATCAATTAGTTTCCAAATATTTGAATATCTCGAAAGGACGTGTTTTAAATCCGAAACAATTTCCTCATTAGCTTTGTCCATCACCTCATAGATGTAACTATCGTCGGCTTGACATTACTGTCTGCAAGTCTCAAAACTTTCACCAATGGTAGTACAACACTAATGCAATAGTTGATCGAATTCCGAAATCTTGTACCTTCCAAAATGATTTGCTGACATATTTTTTCCAGCAACGGTTGATGAATAAGAAGTTTTAGCAAACTCCGCCGATGCAAATATGGCTTTAAGAGTAATTTTTTTTCTTCAAAATTTTTTAGGGTAAGATAGGCAGTTGCAAATCTAGTTATTTCTGGTCTTGTCAACTCTATCTATACATGTACTCTCTAAATAGGGCCAACAACCAACAAAATTTGTAGATATGGTATATCACCAATATACCATGACTTCCTTAGTTTTAAAAGTGTCTCAAAAACTGGTATATCACCAATATTACAAAGTATTAAATTTAGAATATTTGGTGCACACGCTTGTGTTCTCTTCTCCTCCAAAACTCTATCAATACCTACATATGTTAAGGTACTATCGGTTACCACTTGAACTACATTCTCTTCACCTATTTCTTCCACATTTCTTCAACCAACTCAAACAATTTTTCTGAACTCTTGATTTATTGATCATGCATTTAACCATCGGAATTCTTGGAGGAGAAATAAACTTAAATTCCAGCAATAAGTCATTTTGATATTACATATTTAGTTACCTTATTTTTCTAGAGCAAATCGTACCCTGTTATTCCAGGTATACAATAGTTTGTTATGATAAGATTTCTTCCATTTCCTTGAAGATCACAAAAGAAATTAGAATAGATGAAAGATAAGATTGAGTTTTTTTAGTTCGAGTTCATAAAAATAAACTTCTGCTTTTTACAACCCATTTTTTATAAGTACTCTCTAACTAAAACACACACAATTTAAAATAGTGTTAAAATTTATTTTCACTTTTTTGTTTGATTTTGAGTATCCATTAGAGTTGCCAAAGTATGATACATATCATAAATCGAAATAATCAATGAGTGAATCGTAAATGAAATCGAATTGTAAATTAGAAGATTCAGTAATAATTTCATAAATTATAAAAACATTTACTAAATAAATCATTATCATTGTCTAAAATTATCATGAAAAGACTAAAATTCATCAAACCTTAATCTATATCACTAATATTAAGGTATAAATTGTCTTCAACTTCATTTATTTTCGAGAATGTGCGTTGTCATTGATAACTTTTTTTTAAAATCATCATCATATGTGGATTCTTTTCTTCAACTATTTTCTTTTTTCCTTTATTTAAATTTCTTGGCCGTACATTTATAGAAAAATAATATTTAAAATTAGAAGTTCATGTAATACTAACAAGAAAAATATTACCTTTCATACCTCTTATTTTTGTGTAGTACTCATTGCTTCATCTTCAAAATACTTTGAGAATCCATCCATGCACTATCTTAAAATCGACATGCATCTTCTATTTCAGTAATTCCTCCATCATCTGAGTTCTATATCCGATAAAGAAATAAGATGATATGTTTCACCATTTTATTGTTTCTTTAATTATTTTATTTGTAATTGGATATTGTATTTCACAAACACTAATGCATTTAGTCTTTGAGTCTCCAATCTATTCCTCTTCTTAGAATTCACACAATCAAATGTGCTCCAATTTTGTTCACACTCGGTTGCACTCCAAGTGACACTAAACACACCAGATTTTGAAATTTGAAATTTGCTCCCAGGCACGTTTCCCAAAGTCATCTTCTTCGACCAAAAAACCTCGTTGGATTCAATGGCAGACGTCCGTCTAAGGGTCTAAACCACATTTGCGAGCAAAAATATGTTGCATTGAGTGGCGGAGATCATCCTTTTCGGTCCCAATTCTGCGGCTGGTGTATCGAGCGGCGTAGGCATAACCTTCGCTCACACATAGCGTGCCGGAGGCGACCTGCGGTCCCAATTCTGCACCTCCGTATTGAGTGGCGAACAAGGGCTCCGATCCCAATTTTTCAACAAAGGTCAGTCAAAAACGACATTAGCTGATTATCTGTTGGAAGACAAAGGTGAGAGCGATTGCGAAAAATCATATGCAAACATGGGAACTGCATACACTGAAAAAAACGAGGGTGGAGATGAAGAGTGGATACAAGTTGGGGGAAAATCCAATTCCAAAACCAAATCCCCTGCCAAGAAGGAGAACCTGGAAAATAAAAAATACCAGTCAGAAAACCCCCTCCCTCCCTACATCGAGAAGCTTAGAGAAAACTCCATTTCAGCCTACTTCACTAACTTCCTGTCGGCGTGGACCACGCCAAAAATTCGAGAGTTGTTTGGCAAATTCGGACAGGTCACTGATGTTTATGCGCTAACCCGTATGGAATACAAAGGAAAGAGGTATGGTTTTGTTCGATTTACAAAAACAACTAACATTTCCACTGTAATTGAGAAGGTTAACGGAGCCTGTCTACTGTATGTGTGCAGAGCGCGCACACCAGAAGAGATAGCAGCTAAAAGGCCAGATCAGACAACAGCAAAATACAAGGCGAGCGGAAGAGAAACAAAACCAATTCAGAAATAAGAGGATATGGAAAAACTGAAGTATACACCAAAAATTGAAGACTCTAAGTGGCTGGATACGTGCTTGGTAAGCTTCCCTTCCCCTCTTATTGATCTTGCTTCGATAATTGCTACACTTCACTCACAGGGATACCAGGGAAGTACGACTGCTCATCTTGAAGGAGGCGAAATACTAATTAGTTTACAGAATGTGGAGGACCAACTGAAATTGATGCAGGATGAAGACACATCAGTTCTTATCAGTGTAGACACGCTGAGACCATGGAAACTTGTGGATGGAAAACTAGTGCGACTGGCCTGGATCAGAGTCATAGGGACACCGCTACACTGCTGGACTATAGATTTCTTCACTTCTGTAAGTGGCAAGGCTGGAACCTTGATACAGATAGATGGGCGAACAACAAAGAGAGAGGAAATGCAATATGGACGTTTACAAGTGCTTACCACCGATCATAAATGGATATACAAGCAAGTGATGATAGAAACAGAAGGAGAAAATTTTGTGGTTGCACTGGAGGAGGAAGCTGAGGGACTCAAGAAATATAGGACGAGCAAAAACTGGGAAGAGGGGGAATGACCAGAATTATCTAAAACAGATAAAGAGGAAGCAAAGATTGCAGAAGAAAGGGGTGGAACCCAAGAGCTGACAAACAATGGACGAAAAAGAGGGATAAAAATGAGGTCCAGAAAACGAACCAGGTACAAGTACGAGAGATACAAGTGGTTGAAAGGGGGGCGGAATCATCTGAACAGATGCTAGAAATTGTGAAGCAAGGTCAAGTCATGCACCCAGAGAACAAGAGAATGAGTGAGCAAGAGCCCTTAGAGCTTTGTGATGAAGGAAAGGAGACAGTAAGTGGGACGCCTGATCCGAGCAAAAAACAGCCACAAATGGATCTTGCATACTTGGATGATATACAGGGATATGTAGTGAAACGCAGACAAAGAGAACTACACCTTTTCCGCCAGAACAGACAGAGATAGACCAAGATGAAAGGAGTAGTGGAGTTTTGGATATACACACAGAGAGCGATAAGCATAAGGAACTGCAACTATATGACCCTTTCGAGTTACAGCCTTTTTTGGAGTTGTCACCAACATCGCTGATCAAGACAGCGAAAGGATTATACAATCCAACAAGTCATGCATTTGAGAGGCTATACCAGCATACCAAGAGAATACAAGATGTTATGGCAATCAGCAAGGAAACAGGAATTGAGCAAGTGGATCATATATCCAAACCAGGAGAGGAAATGGATAAAGAAAGGGGAGAAATGAGAATTTTCAGTAATATAGAAGGTGCAAATAGTGTCTCGGATGAAACCTTGGATGAAGCAAGGGCCATATGGAACATGGCAGAAGCCCTAGGAGTTCAGACTAACCACTCCAAAGCTCATATCTTACAGGAACTAGACAGATTAGAAGCCAAAGCAAAAAAGCAGCTAGAAGAGTCAGCGTCGAGAGCTCCAAAGGTTTCCAAGTAGGTACAAGATGAGAACTATGACATACAATATCTGTGGGTTAGTCAAAAGAAGTAAACGAGCAGAGATCAGAGAGTTAATAAAAGCACAACACCTGGACTTTATTTGTGTCCAAGAAATGAAGTTGGAGTCTATATCAAAAGCCAAAGGTAGAAGTTTATGTCCTAGTGTGAATTATGAATGGATTATGAAAGAGTCAGTTGGACGTTCTGGTGGATTGATTTGCATATGGAACACAAACAGGTTCAAAATAACACAAAGTTAGCAGGGTGAAGGGTTCCTACACATTACAGGCAAATGGGGGTAGGAAGAAACTCTAGTCAATATTGTAAACATCTATGCCCCAACAGCAGCACAACCTAAAAGAGCACTCTGGCAGGCATTGTCAGCAGAAGTAAAAAAATCCAAAGATGGAAACTGGTGCTTAGCAGGAGATTTCAACGCAATTAGAAGTCAAGACGAAAGGATAAGCCATCAGTTCCTATTTAGAGGGAAATGGAAGACTTCAACCGCTTCATCACACAAAACTAGTTGCACGATTTACCTATGCAGCGTAGAAAATTCACTTGCTATAATGGCAGAGACACGAGCTGCAGCAGGTTGGATCGCATACTACTCTTTGGTTCCTGGTTAATGAAATGGGAAGAGCTCTCTCTACATGGCCTGAACATCAGATCACTTCCCTATGTTTCTCAAAATAGAAGTCACCAACTGGTGTCCAAAACTTTTTGAATCACTAAACAGTTGGTCAAAAATAGAAGGGTTCAGCGAGATGATTGAAACAGAATGGAATTCTTATTAGGTTACTGGTTTGAAGGGCTACATCTTACATCAAAAGCTCAGTAGACTCCGAGTTTTTCTCACCAGATGGAACAAAACTCACTATGGAAATATTGATGAGAAAGAAAAACAGCTTAGGCAGAAAATCAACAGAATAGATGAGGCAATAAAAAGGACACAATTATCCGATATGGAGCGCAAGGAGAGATAGGATTCTTGGCACCTACTGCAGGATACACTGGAAGATAAGGAAAGGTTGCTATGTTAAAAATCGCGTGCACAATGGATAAGAAATGGAGATGAAAATAACAGTTTTTCCATGCCAGAATTCAGAAAAACAGGGCCAGAAGCAACATCAGAGGGTTAACTATTAATGGAAATTGGTGCGAAGAGGTGACTCCAAACAAGGAAGAATTGAAAAACCATTTCCAAAAAATCTATACTGAGCCAGAGAAAAACAGACCAACTATGAACATGGCACCAGCAAGCTATGTATCAGAAGAGGATAATGTCTTCCTCACATCTGAAATCACACCAGAAGAAATAGAAAAGGCAGCCTGAGCCTGCTCCCCTCTAAAGAGTCTAGGAATAGACGGCTTCAATTTCCACTTCATTCAAAAACACTGGGAGGTGTTGAAACAATCGTTTGTGGACTTCATCAAGCAGTTCCAAGTGGATGGCAGGATCAACGCAGGTCTGGCCCAAACCATGATAGTACTAGCACAGAAAATTTCAAACCCCACAACTCTGGATCAGTTTAGACCAATTTTTCTGGTTTCAAGTGGCTACAAAATACTGTCAAAAATATTGGCAGGAAGATTGAGTACAATTCTGGGCAGAGTCATTTCAGAAACTCAGACAGGATTCCTAAAGGATCGACAAATCCTAGACGGTATCTTGATCGCAAATGAAGTGATACATAGTTACAAGAGGACTAGAAAACCACTGCTTCTCTTCAAGGTAGACTTCTCCAATGCTTTTGGCTGTGTAAGCTGGCAGTTCTTGCAAGATATGCAGCAAAAACTAAGTTTTTCAGGGACATGGATAAATTGGATGACAGCTTGTACTTCTTTAGCGCAAGCAGTAGTGTAGATAAACGGAAGCAAAACGGAAGCTTTCAAATTTGAAAGGGGATTGCGCAGGGAGACCACTGTCTCCTTTACTTTTCCTGATAGTTGTTGATGGACTAAGCATGCTTCTGAGGAAGGCAGCAGAGAGGGGTTTCTTATCAGGAGCAAGAATTGCAGATTTAGAAATCACACGCCTTTAGTTTGCTGACGATACCCTATTGATCGCAGAAGGTACAATGGCAAATGTTCAAGCCATAAAAGGACTGCTAAGGATCATTGAATTGATGTCTGGATTATCTATAGAGTTTAGCAAGAGTTTGCTACTTGGATTAAATTTGAGTGATACTTTGCTGGGAGAAATGTCAGGAATCCTAAGTTGCAACAAGGGACAATTACCCTTCATATACTTAGGACTGCCAATCGGAGATAAACCAAACAGAAGACGGACAGGTGTCGCTCAGTGCATAGGCCACCTAGGCGCTCGCCTACACGGGCTTATAAGCGGTCTAAATAGGAATTCGGATAAGGCGGAGGACGACATCCTAGTGCCTAGGCAACCTGCCGCCTTCTCGAATAGAGTTGCAATTGAATCTTGTATTCGGTTCATTAAAATCTCGTTTGTTCTGTTCGTTAAGCTTAATGAGCTCGAGCTCGGGCCTGGATATGTGTTCACGAATAGGCTTAAGAAAATTGAGATTGTTCGCGAGTTCTTAACGAACGTTCGCAAACATTTAATATAATAATATTAAATTTTTTTATTTAATTAATATTTATCAAAAAAATATTTAATTAAATAAACGCCTTCGTTCGGATCTTATCAGAATCTCACCTTCTTCCTCTCTTTTCTTCTTCTCACCTTCTTACCGCAATCCTTTTTCTTTTCTTCTCACCTTCTTACTCTAGGTTGCACGAATTGCTGTAATTTTTTAGGTCCAAAGAAGTGTGAGATCTGAATCCAGAAAAGAGGAACTGCACTGCAGCGCTAGCAGGATTTGAAGGTAGGTGATATTCATCCTTGATATTTTGTCTGCTTTCGTGCTTCTCCCAAGGGATCACGTTAATCGACTTCCACTGACATCAAAAGTTGAAGGACCACACATTGATATATATTTCTTCCTGTAGCACTTGCAATATTTCTTCTTGTATTTTTTTGTTCGCGAGCTCAATTTGCCATTCGCGATCTCGATTTGCCATTCGCGAGCTCGATCACGAGTGGCTTCGAACAAGCTCTATCTTGTACATGGGCTCGTTAAGCTTAACGAACAAGCTCGAGCTCATTCGTTAAGCTCACGAACTGACCTCGAAAATGATGTGTTCGTTCAAGATCGATTCGTTTACAGCACTAATCTCATGAATGAGTCTCTTATGGAATGGTTTAGCATGAGCGTGAGCGTGCGAGCGTGAGCGTGAGCGTGCGAGCGTGAGCATGCAAGCATGAAGTATGTGAGCGTGAGTGTGTGAGCATGAAGCATGTGAGCGTGTCTGTGTGGGTGAGCATGAGCGTGTCTTCATGGGAGAGCATGAGTGTGGAGCGTGTGAGTGTGAGCATAGAGTGTGAGTGTGTGAGCGAAGGTAAATTGAACGAAATGGTTGTAAACTTCTGTATTGCTTAATGTTCTTGAATATTTACAATGGCTATATAGACTAGTTTCTATTCTATGAATGGTATGATTGACCTACTACATTTACATACAATCTGTCCATGTTTGTGTACATTATAGAGTTGACCGAATTTCCATTGATTGAGGTTCCATGATTTCCTCCCTAACTTTACTGCTTTCCTTATATTCATGGCTTTCCTTAACACTCCCCCTCAAGCTAACGGGTAGGTCACGAACCGTTAGCTTGTCTCGCAATTCCAGAAAATGAGAGGTACCCAACCTTTTAGTAAAGATGTCTGCAACCTATTCTTTAGTGGGAATGTACTTGAGCTGAATGTCATTATTCTGTACTTTCTCACGGACAAAGTGATAGTTAAGTTCAATATGCTTGATTCGAGCCTAAAAGACCAGGTTTGAGGCTAGAGACATGGCACCCTGGTTGTCACACCAGATTACCGGAATATGAGGCACAACTATGTGTAGGTCTTTTACCATCATTCGAGACCAATACTGATCAACTGTCGTATGAGCTAGGGACCGATACTCGGCTTCAGTACTCGACCGAGCTACCACATTCTGCTTCTTTGCTATCCAAGATATCAGATTGGTCCCTAAGTAGACACCAAAACCGGAAGTAGACCGACGATCTTGTCTATCCCCTGCCCAATAAGCATCACAAAATGCTTCAAGTGTAAGATTAGGTGACGTTGATTTGGTAAATAGAACTTCATGGCTGATGGACCCCTTGAGATAACGAAGAATGCGCTTGACCACTTGCAGTGATAGGAGAGAGACTGCTGGAGATATTGACATAGCTGATTAACTTGAAAGGTAATTTATGGTAGAGTGAGTATGCAATATTGAAGAGCTCCGACCATACTCCGATAAACAGTGATCTCTACAGATGAGAGCGAATCTCCTGTTAAATCCATGGCTTGAGTGTTTGTGGACGAGGGCGACCTTATAGGCTTAGCTCCTAGCATTTTGGTTCTCTCAAGTAACTCATAGATGTATTTGCTCTGCTGAATATGAAGTCCAGTGGTGTCTCTAGTCGCGTGCATCCCCAAGAAGTAGCTGAGTTCTCCTATATCACGAAGTTTAAACTGAGCTTGGAGGTATCTAATTAGCTCATCAATCAAATGCTGGTGAGTACCAGTAATCAATATATCATCGACGTATACGAGAACATAGACATGAGCATCAGACATATGATATGTGAACAAGGATGTATCCAGATAGGAGCATTGAAAGCCATACGAAAGGAGACTGTTGGACAGCTGGACATACCATGCCCGTGGAGCCTGACGAAGACCATAAAGAGCTTTATGCAAGTGACACACATAATCAGGATGAGCAGCTGAGACGAAGCCTACGGATTGCTCCATGTATACCTCCTCCACTTAAACACCGTTCAAGAAGGCATTGGAGACATCGAGTTGGCGAACAAACCAACTGAACTGTACTAACAGGCAGAGCAGTATGCAAATAGTGGAAGGTTTAATAACTGGGCTGAACATCTCCTCGTAGTCTAGACCATAGGTTTGTTCAAAATCACGTGCCACAAATCGAGCCTTATATCTTTCAATCGAGCCATCTGATTTGGTTTTGATCTTGTAAACCCATTTGTTCCGAATAATGTTATGACTGGTAGGTCTAGGACAGAGAGACTAAGTGGAATTAGCAATCAATGTATCATATTCCTCTTTCATAGCGGCACACCATTCCGGAGATAATTTGGCCTGTAGATATATGGAAGGTTCTCAAGGAATTAGCACACTGACTAAAGCAGATATAGGGTACTTGGATGCAAAATACATATAAAAATTAGAAAAGGACTTGGGTTTGAATAACCCAGTTTGACTCTGAGTAACAGGGCGTGATGTGTTGTGAGGAATAATATGACTACTGAACTCAAGTGACAAGGGTTGAGAGAAACTGGAACCTTCCATACCTGATATGTCACGCGGCAAATCTGGATCACCTAACTGCCCTAGACACAGGCCTGATCCCAAATCAGCAGATGGGTCAAGGCCCGAAGACATACCAACTATCATCTCGGGAGTAGGTTCGGCCAGGGTGGTGAGGTCATCCGAGGTGCCACGTGGCAAGTCTGACACGAAGGATAACCGTGTGCCATCCGTCAGGAGCGGCGCAATAACAGATGGGTCAAGGCCGGATGGCATACCACCAGCTGTGACGGGATTGATGGATGGCATCAAGGTCGGATGGCATACCACCAGCTGTGACGGGATTGATGGATGGCATAAGGTCTGATATTGAAGACGATGAAGGTAAATGTGCAACATGTGTCAATGAAGTATGGATACCTGAAGAGAGCGGTACAACAGGTGCACCTATCAGTACCGGCGCAACAATAGATGGGTCAAGGCCTAACGGCATACCACCAGCTATCATGGTACTAAAAGATGGCACACGGTCTGACACTGTAGAGGAAGATAAAAGTGCAACATGTATAGGCGAAATATGGATACCTAAGGAAGGTGACACAACAGATGCAGACGCTCTGCTAGATGCTGTATTAGGAATACCCAGAAAACTCTCCTCATCAAAGATGACATTGCAGGATATGTAAACACACATAAACTTCGTTGTGTCATATGGACGTAACAAAGGATAACATGCACACCCAAAAACTATAAACAGTGAATAATCAGGAATAGTATCGTAGAGAAGAAAAACGAGCTATCATGCTGAAGAATAGGTGTAGGCAACTGATTAATGATATAATTAGCCGTAAACATGGCATCGAGCCAAAAAAGTGTGAGGCAGACGTGCTTTAGACAACAAGCATAAGCTCATGTCTACTAGATGACGATGCTTACGTTCTGCTATTCCATTCTATTGTGATGTGTGTGGACAGGATATGCGGTGCAATATGCCATGTTTGGTCAAGAAAGATTTAAATGTTGCAGACACGTACTCACCACCATCATCACTTTGAAACTTTTTAATTTTCCCGGAAAACTGATTTTCAACTAGTGCTTTAAAATCAATAAAATACTTTAAAACATCAGATTTATGAATTAAAGGATATAACCATGAAAATCTCGAAAAATCATCAATGAATACGACATAGTATCGAAAACCAGTATTTGATGACACAGAAGAAGCCCATACATCAGAATGAATTAAATCTAGTGGAAAATGAGAGCAACGTTCAGATGAAGAAAATAACAACTGTTTATTTTTACCTAATTGACATGCTTCACAGAAAGCTAGACAACTATAACCTGAGACAGGTAATTTATTAGTCTGAACTAAATGACCGACTATAGGAGCAGCAGAATGACCTGATCGTTCATGCCAGTTCTTAAATGATGTCTTCACACCAACCATGCCCGTCAAAGCACATTTAACAGTAGAGTTGTTCGACAGGTCCACTGGATACAATCCATTAACACTAGGACCTTGTAGGAGCGTCTTTCCCGTTTTGTTGTCCTTCACCATATAACCATATTTAGTCAGCACAAAAAAGCAATTATTATCCCAACAAAAATTATAAATAGAAAGTAATTTAGCAAAAGCATTTGAACAATGAAAAATATTCGAGAGAACAAGAGGACCAGACGAGGTGTGACAAGTTAATGAACTAATGTGCTGAATTTTCAGAGATTCTCCATTACCTACAGCCACCTCGTTTTCCCCGGAATAATGTTCCTGCACAGAAAGATTTGCAAAACTATTAGTAATATGATTATTAGCTCCAGAATCAGCAAACCACAATCCGCTATCAACAGCTGCATTAGATTGGGCTGCCATAGCCATGAGTTCAGCAGGTGGATGATGGTCTTGAAAAGTGTAGTCCATGCGGTTAAAGCAATCGAGAGCAGTATGTCTTGTGCCTCCAAAAATCTGGCAAGCAAATGGGTCAATTATGCTGGGCTCACTGTTGGACTGTTAATCGGCGACGCAGCTACTGCAGAGGATCCAGACTGAGACAGTGGCCCATACAACTCACTCTGCTGTCGAGGCCTAAAATTATTCGATCGAAGCCCATAGTTATTGTCATTTCGTTTCCAGCTTCCGTCCCGGTTTCCTGTGAACTCGGCATTTCCAGGAAATCAATGATAACCGATTGAATTGGAAGTAAATCGGCCGGAATTGAAGTGCCCACGACCGAAATTTCGCTCTCCAAAATGTTTTCCATTCGTAAATCTACCTCTACCACCACGATATGAACCACGATACGGCATTCCGAACAACCACAAAGGATCTCCAAACTTGGCAGTGTCCTTTAACGACCAAAGCGCAATGGCGTCCTTGTCTGGTGCAGTGGGAACATTGACCAGAGCTTCGTATGTCATTAATTCGGCCTCAAAATCATCCAAAGTAAGTTGGGTGAGGTGGCAAGCAAAGGAGATATGGGGGACGAACATCTGGAATGCGGTGAAGAGTCCTCCAGTGATATAAACGATCAATTCGTCGTCTGTTACATTCTGGCCAACGGCAGAGAGCTCGGCTCAGAGCAATTTTGCCGATTGCAGAAAAGCTGCGCACGATTATTGTCCTTGCTCGAGGTTCTGGAGTTTGTGCTTCAGATTTAGCACTCGGGAGGCATTTTTGGGGGAGAATCTTCGTGAAAGTTTGTCTTAGACGGCAAGGGCACTAGTCAGGCCGTAAGTTTCAGGCAAGACCTCGGCAAAGAGTGATCCATTGATCACAGCAAGTACGAACTGGTCCTTCCGGCACCATTCAATGAAATCTAGATTGACATCATCACGTAACGTTTTCTGTCCTTCTTCTGTTGGTTTCTTTGGCAGTGTAGCAGTAGGGCAAGGCAAAGTTCCATCGGCAATGGACATTAGGTCATAGCTTCGTAGAACAGGAATAATTTGAGACATCAAGGAAAGATAGTTGGTAGAATCTATTTTGATAGATATAATCTGCGAGATGTTGGGATAGTCGAAGGCCATGGTTGAAGTAGTAAGAATGTTTAGAGATTTTCTTGAACTGTCATTTGAGGGAGATAAATTGCAGCTCTAACTGTTGCTGCTGTTTTGATCACTAGGAAACAGAGAATCACCAAGCACTTCGAACAAAATTCAACAAAACAAACAGCACTAGTTTTTTTGGATGCTAGACACTGTTTTTCACAGACCAATACTCAAATTGATGACACTTCAATCGAGTTGCTTGATCTCTGAATAGTACACTTATTCAGGATCGAATAAACTGCGCGAGCAATGAAGGCTCCGATACCATGAAACAATTTGAGAAAACTTTGAAGAGAAGGTCAACCGAACGAAATGGTTGTAAACTTCTGTATTGCTTAATGTTCTTGAAGATTTACAATGGCTATATAGACTAGTTTCTATATATACACAGGTGCTCATATGCCCTGATGCACCTGAACTGTTCAGCATTCCAACATACCTATCATCGAAAGTTTATGATAATGCGCACGTGGAGTTTCCAATGAAGGTGACGGTGTGCCAGTCCCTGCGGGTTATAGGGGAGATAAAGGAAAGTTTGACAAAATAGGAGTTCGCCCAAATCTGAAGAAGCTGTTTCGGGTATTTACTGGACTTGGACGATTCTTGGACGTCACAACGGACTACGTTCCCCGGGCAACTTGCCCATTTCTTAATGCTAAGACGGATCGATACGCCAAAGCGGATGGAGCTCTGGTTTTTTATAGAAGGGAAA
>JAOYMZ010004926.1:0-23376 GCA_025802335.1 Pinguicula primuliflora | reverse complement strand
TGCGGAAACTGGAATGCTCGAAAGCAAGCCAGTGGACACACCCATGGTACCTAACCATGGGCTGACGATTGTGGATGGAGGGGTGTGTGCGGATCGAGCGAGATACCAACATCTGGTAGGGAAGCTGATTTATCTATCCCATACCAGACCAGACATTGCGTATGCTGTTGGGGTAGTGAGCCGGTTTATGCAAAATCCTCAGAAGGAACATATGGACGCCGCTTTGAGGATTGTGAGGTATCTGAAAGGAACACCGGACACAGGAGTCCTTTTCAGAAAGTTTGGACACCTCAGGATGGAGGCTTATACGGATGCTGACTGGGCAGGGAATCCAGTGGACAGGAGGTCGACTTCGGGTTATTTCACTTTCATTGGTGGAAATTTGGTGACTTGGAGAAGTAAGAAGCAGAAGGTAGTGGCATTATCGAGTGCTGAGGCCGAGTTTCGAGGCATTGCGAGAGGGTTGACCGAAATATTATGGCTGAGGAAATTGATGACGAAACTTGGATTTCCGCCGGACCACTCGTGTCCTCTATGGTGCGACAGCCGAGCAGCAGTACACATCTCAGAAAATCCGGTTCAACATAATCGAACCAAGCATGTGGAGATTGACCGACACTTCATCAAAGAGAAGTTGGAGACTGGAGTGATTACACTACCATATGTGCGATCCGAGGATCAATTGGCGGACATACTCACCAAGGCGGTGGCAGGGCGAGTATTTCACGAGGCTCTATACAAGTGGGGCATTGAACATCCCATTACTCAACTTGAGGGGGAGTGTTAGTCAACCGATAATTGAGGGGAAGATTTGATCCAGTCTTTCCCTCCTATTCCTCGGGATTTAGTTGCCTTAAATCCCGGGATTGATTCTTTCCATGTTGATATGTAACTGTAGTGAGAAAAGTATGATGAAATAAAAGAGAAGAAATACTTTTCTCCCGTAGACGTAGGCACATTGTCAAACCACGTAATATCTTGTTCTTGTGTGTGTTCGTGTGTTAACTACAAATCATCACCTGCCAACTGATTTTAAAGCTATTGCATATGAAGATATTAACTGTATAGCTTTTGCAGAAACTAAATTAAAGAACAATTATTTACTTTTTGGTCTGTGACTTTGACCTGTAATGCGCCACCAGCAGCCTATGCAGCCATATACTTGAAAGATTCTAATGTTGAGACATTCAGATGACGCAATGGAAAGTTTTCCCTGTTCACAACACAGTAGTTTTTGAATTTTTGAACCAGAAAAATGTACTCACATCTTTATTACAAAAGTCAAAACAACGTCGTTTTGACTTGTGTGGAGTTAAAACGGCGTCGTTTTATATTTGTACACTTAAAACGACGTCATTTTAACTCCACACAAATCAAAACAATGTCATTTTGACTTGTGTACTCAAATTGAGTACAAAATATGTGAATAGTAGCATTCCCGATTTGTTTTTTAAGAATGGTCTTTACAATCTAGACACGTTCAATATCTCAAGCCTTTTGTAAAACCTTGTCGGTCAACATTCAAAGCCCTCTCCCCATTGAACATAAACACGTATGGAAGAAGTTTTCCAAGTCTCCAGTTTTCATCTGCTCTCATGCACACTATAAATATTGGCTTTTTTACCATTCTTTTTTTTTTATCATGTTTCATAGTTATTCCAAAGCTTATGAAAAATGAGCTTTCAAAGGGTATCCGTCTTTCATATGATGGTATTGTTTTTTCTCCTAAGCATCAATTCATTAGAAGCAGGAGCAGCCCGGGATCGATACAATGAAGCAAACCAATGGATGGAGAAGGGACAACAAAGTATGTTGCTGCTGCAGTCTTTGCAGCGGCGCCGCCATGTGAGGCCGCCATCTCCGAATAGTTGCACGTGGATCCCCAGCAACGGTGGACGGCCATGCATCGCCGCTATCGGCCAACGGAACTTCGCCGGCCGATCGTTACGGCATAATCCCCCTCCTCTCCTCGCTGCAGATGCACACAGATTTTAGTATTTGGCAAAGGCCAAAGAAATTTTACATTCACCCTTCAGCTAAACAGGAAATTTAAGTGGCCTTTTCCATGGTTAAGACTTTACCTTGACACTGACAATAACGGGTAGGATTAGTGGTAAAGTAATTGTATTTTAAATTCTAAAAAGATTAATAGTTTTAGGGTTCAATTCGGTGCATGCATTCATGTTTTGAGTCCGGATCACAGTTTTATTTCAAAGACTTAACCGGCTGCATGTATAGTAGTTGCTTTGCATGTATTTCAAGGAGAATTTTTTTGGTCCAACATTTGAGCTATAATTGTGACGGTTAGATTTTAATCCTACAATTAACTTGATCGATACATACCATCCAGACCGATTACCATGATTATAAAAAAAGAAAGATGATCCAAGATAAAATGAACAATAGCATGAACGAATTAATATTTATTTGCCACCCAAATCGGCGGTGCCAGGATTAGTTTTTGTTTTGTTTTTTCAAATAATCAGAAAAAATTATAAAAATTTTAAAGCCCATATTTTAAAATACTAAATATTTTTCGTCGACTAAACAAATTCTGAAATGACAAAAATTTCAAAATTAATTTTACATTTTCATTTTAATGACCAAAAGTGATTTAAAAAAACATACCAATTCAATACACCTATTTTTCAGTAGATGTGAAACACTCCATTTTTGTGTCCATTGACGCGGACAAAGACATACCAAGCTAAAAGGTTGCGGAAAAGTAAGGAAAAAGAAGCCCGCATTGTAAGAGCGGATCAACTGAAACATAAAAGGGCCCAATTCCAGCTGCGCCACCTTCAGGAGGCCGAGAAGAAAAGACTAAAGCAATTTAACGAAGAACACCCAGATATACTAGCCGACTGTTGGACTCCCATACAGTTGAAACGGTACGAGCAAGTCAGGGCAGAAGTACTAAACTCGAATCTATCCCATCTCGAAGAATTAGAACGTAACGTAGACGAATGAAAGTGAGGTCCATAGACATGATGACGCGGGACATGGCCCACGAATTACGCTGTATAATGTAATTTTTCCGATAAATACAAAAACAAGAAAAAAACTTACCCAAAAAAAAAATGTATAGCAAACTAGCACTTCACGACGATCTGCTCTATTTTGCATGGCATTCTTAGTTAAGACGTTACATTGCAGGTAAAAAAAAGGCTTGCGCTACAACAATGAGTCCACGTTTTTCTCAGCAATACTATCGACGTTAACATGGGCATTCATCCATCCAACACAAACATCCCTCTCAAAAAGGCAAATCCAAACAGGCTTCAGTGGTTGTTCTAATAACCATAACTAGCACCATAATAATCTCCAGTTGGAGCATGAGCATAGCCTTGGCCAGGAGGATTCGATGCTTGAGATGCGTAAACCGGACCGTGAGATGGATAAGGATTGTAACCCTGGCTTGCTGGAGGGCCAGAACGGTTTTGGGCGTTGCTTACCGCATCAGCAATTGAATTCTGCATCAGATAATGAGAAAAAAAAATTGAATGAAGCAAGAATATTTTATCTCTAATAGGATTTGGAAACCAGGCATCATAGTACATGCTACTACATAAAATGTTATACGAAAATCCAATGACTACAGAAGTAACTAAAGGCTGATAGACAATATAGAAGGTATTTGATAATTTTACTTGTATCAATTGCTGAGCAGCTTGGACTTGTGAAGAAGAACCATTGATTTCAACAGTCATCTCACCACGAACACCTCTCGTCTCCTGTATCGCTATAGTAGCACCACTAGCACGGCGGATGTAACTGATATTGGTGCCATTGATGCCAATAATAGCATCTGCATATGATAGTGGGATTTGCATATTCTGTGTGACCTACAAAAACATATAAAATGTAAAAGGGGCATTGCAAAAAGTACTACACATCTAAGAACAGGATAAGGTAGAATGCCTTATGCCATCCGTTTAAGAAGCTTCTAAAATAATAAAAATAAAGAAAAATAAGTTGTTTTGACATTAAAAAATGGAGATCTCCAGTGTGACAGATTCATCTGATGCAAGTCAATATGAGGCAGCTACAAGGCTGACGACTTCCCAATTCACCGCAATCATCAAGATATTTGATTTGGAATCCAACCACGAGTTAGGCAAAAACAACACCAGCTAGAGGATAATCTATCATATGGCATTCTTCCCCAAATGGTAATTAGGTCGACAACTCAAGGAATTAAGAAAAATAGTTTACCTTCGAAATCACTGCTTGTTGCGGCTGCAAACTATTTGCGTTAGCTCCTGCTGGGAAGTCTCGACCATAACTAGGAATCCCTCGAGGCGGCTTGTCCAAGGAAGAGATTTCGGCAGGAGGATGGTAGTTATCAAATTGGCGTGCATGAGGTACCATAGATGAACGGTTGGGCCCATAACCATGACCACCATGATTCATGGCAAAAGCGGGTGGAGAAGGTCCCCAAGACTGAGAGTGGGGTGTCATCTGATTTGCTCGAAGATTAGGACTTTGCATCTGCTCATGAGAAGTAATCATGCATATCAATAAACACAGAACCAAAAAGCAAAACACTGTGTGCTTAATCCTGGTTTAATACTTGCCACAGTTTCAAAAACCCCAATAATGCTTCGATCCACTAGGAACTTCCGAAGATGTGTAGCAATTAATTCAACAGCCTTCTGCACTCCACCAGGCTCCCCCTGTATCTCGACAACACTGTCATCGGGTAAGGCAAAAACTGGCACGTTCTCTGGAACATGAAACCAGGAAAATATAAATCTTAGATTCAGAAAGAATGCCCTCAAATTCTGAGAAATATTCAGATAAAACAAAGAAATAAGAAAACTAAAATTAGTTACTCACCTTCTCCAAGAATTCGAATGGTGCAGTGGGAGTCATCTTGGATAGATTTTACTGTGGCGCCCTGCTTCCCAATCAAGCTGCCAGCCTGGGAACCTGCTACAAGGAGCCTTGTGCATGTTGCTCCACTTCCACCAACCCGGGCAGTAGATGAATCTGTATCTGTTTCGACAATATGTTTATGAATCTTAAGAAGACCATCCACAGCAGGTGGAACAAGGAGATCAGGTTCTTCCTTTGCGGAAATGAGGATCTGATAAGAAAAATCAAACACAATTTTTTCAAAAAAAAAAACATTTTAAACTTTAAAGTAAATTCTTTATCAATCGAAAATTTTATACAACAAAAACTCGTTAAACTATATAATTACCACAAACCTTTTTTAGATATCGCTATTAAAATATATAATTACCACAAACCTTTTTCAGATATCACTAGAAATCTAAAATTGCTCAGGCAGAGTGTATGCTCGAGTAAGCCATCTATATGGTATTTTCTTACAAATAAAATATCAGATTCCTAAAAAATGAGGTCATTACTAGAAAAATTGCAGCTTCAGAAACAAGACTATTGTCCTACAGAGAGAATTATTACATAGCCAACTATAGACTTAGGCGTCTATGCAGATATTCGGATATGCTGAGATCGTAATGAACTATTGGGATCTGCCAACACAATGCTTCTATAATGGATAGCAAAAAAACAGACTAAGTCAAATCAATTTCCCCACCATGATGTTGCACTTATTTCAAGTTTAATAATACTTCAATGCTATATTACTCAACTCAAAGTACTTACATTGGTGATTCCTAGACGGCCATATTCCCTGGTCTTCCATTATTCATAGAAGCTATACTTTGGATGAAAATATAGGTACTTCATGAAATGAAACAGAGATAATGCCAGGATAAACTTGGTGAGCCACAATGGCAAGTCTAAAGTCCCCCACTAGGAAAATTAAAGATGAATTTGGCTGAATTATTACCAATAGCAACTGCTATTTTTGCAATTTCGATTATTCAGTATCAGATGAGAAATTACTCGGAAAGCCCATCATTCCTCAAAATCTTTCGTTTCAATCATCACTGTTTTCGTTTTTTTTACTAACAAAATCTTTTATTAGAGAAGTTCCTATGGTACCACTTTCTAGAGCTAGTTTTAAAGATAGCTCAAAAACTTATGCAAGAGACCGACAGACCAAGTTCTGAAGTTACCAATAACAGAAGGCTTCTTGGTCTAGATGTCCCCAGAAAAACCAATACGACAGATAATCAGAAGAACAAAGCACCTGTAATGCTCACTACTCAATGCTGCAATCGGAACTTTCATTCTTCTCGTTTCAAGCCACTTGATAGATCATAGATTGAAATCTTGCTAAATTTGCAGAAACCTGCATGCATTCATCTGGTTACCATAACAAAGAGAATCCCTCGCTCAGACTTCGGCAAGGCTTTTGCTCAGAGATATGGTCAGTCGATTTTAATTTATTGGATAAACTCGACATTACTTGTTCTTTTCTAATTTTTAGGAGCTTCATTACTCAATCTGAACAAATTATTATTTCTGTTGGCAGAGAGGATATTTCTAGTTTTTTCACGGCTTTACAGTCAGTAAGTAAAGTTTAAAAGGGATTTCCAAAACAGAAATTTACAGAACTATTAATACCCTATCCCATGATTTTGTTCTCTCTTAGCAGACATAAACTACAGATGCATTTTAACGTTTATGGTTCACAAGGTCAATCACTAAGCCCAGCGTCAGAGAAGTAAAAAAAGCCTGCCAAGAAGATTACAGCTACCTGTGTAGATGCTAGCATCTACACCTGACATTAATTTTTGTACGTCCAATATGGTGAGGAAGAGAAACATCAGCAACAAGCAAATATATTAAAGCAAATTGTGAAATAGAAAAAAGCAGAAAAAGTGAAAATATGGAATTTAAGGACAGCAAAACCAAAAGAATGAATAAACAGATTATTTTCAATAAAGCAGAAGAAAAATTCAAGCAGAAAACGCATGTAACAAAAACAACTTCATGGTCCATTCATACTCACAGTTCTCTCTTGGGTGCCAGGAGGACCATCGAGAATCTTAATTCGAGCCTTTGTTTCCTCGCAGATTTTCTTGATGTACTCTCCTTTGCGCCCAATGATACCACCGACTCTTTGAGCAGGAACGACCAACCTAAACACATTCTCACCGGGCCATCCCGGCCATCTTTTTGTCTCAACGTCAACATCATTTTTTTCTCCTGCTGATTCTTCAGAGAGACGAGAGTTTACTAGCACGTGTTCTACAGGAGAAGAGTTCTGAGGTGAGGCATCCTCGGGAGGAGGGGACTTCTGAGGTGCAGCATCCTCGAGAGGAGGGGACTTCTGAGGTGCAGCATCCTCGGGAGGAGGGGACTTCTGAGGTGCAGCATCCTCGGGAGGAGGAGACTTCTGAGGTGCAGCATCCTCGTAAGGAAGTGAGTTTTGAGGTGCAGCATCTTCGGAAGGAAGAGAGTTAGGCATGGCCTCTTCAGGTACAGTTTCTTCCGCCTCAGCCTCTTCAGTCTGATCTTCTTCAGGCTCATCTTCTTCCGGTTCATCTTCTTCAGGCTCATCCTCTTCAGGCTCATCCTCTTCAGGCTCATCCTCTTCAGGCTCAACCTTCATCTCCTTAAACGCATGCAATTCCTGATCTTGAAAATTTTGCTCAGGCTCAACCTTCATCTCCTTAAACGCAGGCAATTCCTGATCTTGAAAATTTTGCTCAGCCATTTTCTGGTTGCAAAAATTCCGAATGAATAAATGATCAAGAGTTTAGTCTAAAATGCTAATAGTAGAGTGATGTAAAATTTTGCAACAAAGGATAGATTTACAAATTTCTCGAATTAAAAAAATGGTGAAAAAGGGAATTGTCAGGACTGAAGTGCGTTGATGTTGGAGAGCCACCACTCTGATGCCTAACATTGGCAAACAAGACAACATGGAAATAGAGTATAGGACGAATGATGTAAAACTAATTACAAGCCAGATAGTAACGATATAAGAAAGTAATTCGAAAATGTTTCTGCATTCTTGGCACCAAGATATTAGGTACGCATTATGTGTAGATTTATCTCTGATATACTAAAACTTCTAAGGTAAAAACATTAATTTCGTCTTCTCGGCACTTTAGCAAATTAACATGAGACAATAAAGCAATTTAACAAGAACAAAATGAAAAACACAACGTCCAATGCCGTCCTTCATTTCAGTTACACTAAGCTCCAGGAAAAAAAAATATAGTGATTGCTAGACCCAAAGTTCGCGCTTAATGAGACTTCGAGATAAACGAAACATGTATGAATGAAGAAACTACAGAATTACTAGAGCAACGCCCACATTCTAAAACCCTAACCTCCAGTTCCCACCCCAGAACAAATAACAATACAAGATATGACCATCCAGAGCGGCAAAATTCCGACTAAACGCTGTGTGGCGATTCAATTTCTGCACTTACAAGTTAAAGTCTACAGATTTTTTGAAGAAGTCCCAAACCGCGAAAATAGAGGATGGGCGCTCCTGAAAATCACTATCCGAATGCGGTGGTAGGTTTTATATCAAAATATTGACAGGGGTGGAAAAAGTCGGTTAATTTCACAACTACTACTTTCATATATTTACACATCAGTCTCCTCCCAAAGTATCCCAAAAGCAGTTTAATTAGCCTACATAATTTTTTTGATACTTGAAATTAAAGGAATTTAACCTCTGCAAAAGTTTTATTTTGAAATGAAATTTTTTATTTCATTTTTAATTAATTTTATTATTCTTTTACATAAAATGCATTAAAAAAAATAAAAAATAAAATACTAAATCGTCTTAATACATTCTAATCTAGCCAATCGTCGGAAAACTTTTCACTAACTCATATTCGTCGAAAAAAACCTTCCAAATTGAACAAGATGCCCTTCAACCTCGACTCGACTCGAATCTCCTTCAATATATCGTGGAATAGAACCACAGATGTTGTCAGATGCCGGAATATATTGAATCCTCAACCAACTGTCCGACGAGAGTTGCTCAAATATGTACACGGACGACTACATCGTCGGGTGAAACACGACTGCCAATATCACGGACCGTCAGGATTAACCTACTCATCTATACGGAGCCATGCACGATCTATGCAGGGGTTCCTATTTGTGCAGGGTTTATCATGAACTTCGTTTGCAACAATCTTGATGAGTTAGTGACATATTTTGTGAACTTCATTTGATATATTATGAAATTCATTTGATCTATTAAGAAATGAAAGATCTGATATTCAACATATCATGTCAAAAGTTCGTCATATATATACCGATGTCATCACGCAGCAAAAATATGTAATGACATGGGACAAAAGAGCGTCAAAAGTATATGATCCAGCAATGTAGATTGAGGTGGGATTGATTGACGTTGAGGTTTTGGAGGGGATGGAGGTGGCGATCCTTGCAGAATAAGGTCCATTTCCCTCCAGTATCCTTCCAATACTTTTTCCCACGCCCGCTGAGCAGCGGCAATCAGTAGGGGATCAGGTTCTGGTACATCTTCAGCACACTTTGAAGCCTCAGAATCCACTCCTCCATCAGACTACTAACCTCTGTAACCTCAGAATCAATTTCAGAGGCCTGAAACATAGACCAACAATAGTAAATAAGTATTCAAATTAATATAACTATAAATGTGTTTAAAACAACGAAGTAGGTTCACTTGAGGTCCGCCCTTATCCACTGGTGGTGCAGGGAGGCTGTTTACCTTCGTTTCGTCGTCCGTATCAGATGAAGAAGAATTTTGGTGCGAGACAGACATCTTGATTATGTGTTTTGTGAAGTTTTACAGTAAAGGATGCTTATGAAGACGAAGACACACAGGGAAAAGAGTAATGGAATTTGAAAACACGTATGGTCGCATTGTTGACTGACACCCTTAGCAAGGGGCGCATAATTGAATACAAAAAGAGACATATACGAGTAGGCGGAAAGGCACTTTGGAGGGCAAGAGAGTCATTTCATTTGGAAAGTGTAAAGAACGTTTGGTCACGTGATACAGCATACCGTTACGAAACTATACATGTAAAGCATGTATGGTCGGGCAATACACGCGTGAGTAAATCAGTTTTGCATCGACTTAATAATTATTGCTCTTTTGAGTTTATACATAACGTCAGAGCCTCAACTGTGGTGAGAGAAATGAATACACTATCCGAGGTGTGTGTGTGTTCTCTTTTAATCCAAGCTTACTTAAGATGAGAAGAAGAGGAAGAATCGACGAATATCTTATACACAAAATAAAAAACAATTTATATAATACTCATATATCAATCCTTTCATTCTAATTATATAAAAATAAAGTCAACATGTTACAAATTAAATATTGTTTTGAAACGATAAAGCCATATCCCGAAGTTAATTTTAGTTGTCCATGGACTACTTGGTGTTTAGTTTCCATATCCTTGTACTCCTTCGGGGAGACTCGTTCGACCCCGACCCATCACAACACATCATCTCAAACAGTGTCTTTTTACACATATTCGAAAGCATCATGCAATGTTGGAGTTCAAAAGGGCGTCCTACTATCATACATGCTGCACTTTATCCCGAAAGACACACCAGCACCACTTAAACTTATTCTGGCGGAGTCGGGGACGGAACCGGAGAAGAAAGCATTGTTGGCAACCATGTTGTGGATAAGGATGGACAGGTATTGTTGTTGCATCTATTTAAAGTTGTAATTTGCGTTGAGGACGTGGTATCCAGCTGTTTGTCATTCATTTAATGGATACGCGTAGTCATTGATTTAATGCAATCTCCTCGGATGTTGCGTTTATTAACAGATAGTTGGAGTACAAATGGTTCGGCGGGTTAACCACATCGTGTCTCGGTCGGGTCGATTGAAGTGTGTTAGTCTCGACTAGGCTATTCGGGATTTTTAACTATGACAAAAACATGCATTTGACAAAATCGACACGACTTGTCGAGTTAGGAACGAATGCCGCAGTAAGACGGATCAATGCTCATTATCAATCAATCCTTTTATCCATTATATAAAATCGACATGACTCGGAATTAATATAAAATACTCATGAATGTCTATTATATAAAATAAAGTCAACAGGTGATTGATCAATCCGAAGAAGAGGCATAGTGGGAGGGAATTCATCAAGTGGTGTCATTGTAAGTTGTTGGTTGGCATCTCCAGTTTGATCGATAAACGCGCAAACTTTCTTTCTTGAACTGCAAGTTGCTCTCATGGTTTTCATTACTGCTTCCAATGTCGGACCGCAAACTTGGTAGAATTTCTCGATGACGGAACTTGATCACAATCAGAAGCATCCCAATGAAGTAGATCAAATTTGTAAAATGTAAAAGTTGAAAGGTCAACCTTTACTACCTCATGACAGGGATTGCTAGAAGAGTTGCAACAAGAAAAATTGGGAGCATGCATGGTCAATTAGGGACAGTTCACTTTATCCCGAAAGACACACCAGCGTCACTTCACTGGTATACCAGTGTGCGTGGGGTGGGGGTAATTGCTAGAAGGCTGCTGGCTTATCTTTAGAGATAAAGATAACTACATATAATAATATGGTGTGCCTTATTCTGGCGAGGACGGAATCAGAGAGGGAAGCGATGTTGGCAACCATGTGTTACTAATGAGGAATAGGTTTTCTTGCTGTTGTATCTATCAATAGAACAAGATCTTGAATGATCATAATTGTTCTAGCTGTTCTACATCACAATAGAATATGAAAAGACTCGCTCTGTTAATGGAAAGTTGCAAAATGTGCAGACTATGAAAAGACTACACGCGCAGTGTTTTTTTTGAATAAGTATTAAAATAAATAAATAATTTGGGTTTAAGATTTAGGGTTTAGGGTTCAGGGTAAGGGCTCAACTTAGATATCCGGGTTTGCGCTTAACCGTCAGCCGTGAATAGAACAACACGGATGTTGTACTTAATGCAGATTTGTTGGAGCACGGATACCTCATCCAGGTTAACCACGAATGCGTCGTGATTTTATCGACTGTCGAGTTCTTTCTGACTTTGCTATTCGGGTATTTAATTATAGTTAAAATATATTTAAAAAACTCTAATTACTCTATTTGACACGTTAAGTAAGTATGAATGGACAAATATATGTGTGAATACATTAGTTTTTATTGGGTGCTAAGGCACTTGTGGGATTGGAGACAATATGTTCAAGTAGATTGAAAACAAATAGACTTCATTACATACTTCGTAAGAGCAACTTATTTTGAATGTGAATCTATCATACACGGTTCGTCTAACGGTTTATATAGGCATTACACGAAATTTAAACTGTGTAAAAGTGATGAATTATATACCACAATTATGAGTTTATCCGTAATTAATAGATTGTGGTTGTTTAGTATTATTTTTTAGGGTCTGACTGCGTTATCCGGGTTTACCACGTATAGTCGTGCTCTTTACATGATAGTTGGAGCACGAATGACTATTCTAGGATAACCACGATGAGTCGCGGTCTTGTCGATTGCTTTGTTTGTTTAATAGTTTAGGGTCTGACTGAAGTAACCGAGATTACTACGTATTGTCGAGCTTGTACCATCAGATGTGGATAGAACCATGGATTATAGGATAGTTGGGTCACGAATGACTCTTCCGAGATAACCATGATAGGTCATGATCTTGTCAATTGCTTTGTTTGTTTAATAGTTAAGGGACGGACAACATTATCCGGATTGACCATGTATGTTGTGCTTAATACAATATAGTTGGAGCATGAATGTCTCTTCCGGGATAATCACGATGGGTCACGGTCTTGTCGATTGCTTTTGTTGTTTAATAGTTTAGGGCCCGACTGAGGTAACCGGGATTATCACATATAGTCGAGCTTGTACCGTCAGACGTAGATAGAATCATGGATTATAGGATAGTTAGAGCACGAATGACTCTACCGGGATGACCATGATAAGTCGCAGTCTTGTCTATTGTTTTGTTTGTTTAATAGTTTAGGACCCGACTGCATTATCCGGTTTTACCACGTATGTTGTGCTTATTACAGGATAGTTGGAGCACGAATGACTATTTTTGGATAACCATGATGGGTCACAGTTTGTCTATTGCTATGTTTGCTTAATAGTTTAGGATCCGACTGCGTTATCCGGGTTTACCACGTATGTTGTGCTTAATACGAGATAGTTGGATCTCAAATGTTTCTGTCGGGACAACCACGATTAGTCATCATCTTGTCGATTGTTGTGTTTGTTAAATAGTTTAGGGTCCGACTGCGATATCTGAGTTTACTACGTATAGTTGTGCTCGTACCGTCACACCTGAATAGAACCACGGATGTTGTGATTATAGTTGGAGCACGAATGTCTCTTCCGGGATAACCACGATGTGTCGCGGTCTTGTCGATTATTTTGTTTGTTTAAGAGTTTAGGGCCCGACTGCGTTATCTGGGTTTACCAAGTGTAGTCGCGTGCGAACCATGAGACGTGAATAGAACCACGGATGTTGTGCTTATTATAGGATAATTGAAGTATGAATGCTTCTTTTGGGATAAACATGATGGCTCGGAATCGTGTCAATTACTTTGTTTGGAGCACGAATGTTGTTTCCGGGTAGTCGGAATTATATCGACTGTTGTGCATATTCCACCTTGTTGATTCGTATGAAAATGCAGATCATGAAAAGATGTGATGTATTAATGCCGACCTCATCCTCTTGAAACATTATTCATCTTATTGCTAGCTTGCAAAAACAAAAATGTCGAATCCATAACGACACGATGTTTCCCTCACTCTCGCGCACGTCGACGCTGCAGCCTCTCCTACTCCCCCGCATGCTGGCATTGCAGCCGCCCCTACTGCTGCACAAGCCGATATTGCAGCCATCCTTACTCCCGCACACGTGAAAGTCGATGTCCCCACTCCATCTCCAGTCGTCATTGCCTTGGATGAAGACGACAAAAAGGATGAGGAGGAGGAGGAGGATGAAGATGAGGAGGAGGAGTAGGAGGATCAGGATGACGACGAAGATGACGATTATGATGGCGATGATGACGATTATTATGAAGATGACGACGACCAAGTTGACGAAGAGGGCGCTAAGGAGGAGGAGAAGGAGGCCGAAAATGAGAACTCCGATGAAGGCGATGAAAACGTTGATGAGCTAGTTCCTGAATACTCTTACTCATCCAACAGTTCATGGAGAGTGCGGTCCCTACACTCGCGGATTTCAAGGACAAGTCCGACCCCATCACCACGCATATGTCGGATTCATGGATGAGTCCGGCCAGTGATGGTAGTCAATTTTGGTAACAAACATCTTTGTCGTAACTCGTAAGTAGTCGTTCTATTGGTATGAATGAAAAATACACTGTGGTACTTCATGCAGCGATTTATGAGCTTTCTTAGCCTTCTTCTCTTCTTTCGTCTCGATGGGAATAAATGGAGATGTATGCCTCGACATGCGTATACGGCATAGACCCTTGTAGAGTCCGGCGAGAGAAAATTGTATGCCGCGACACAGGATAAATTGCTAGAATAATATAGTCGAGAATCCAGATAAAAATATCGGGTAAGAGAACGCAGACCCGTCGGCTGTATTCCTGACCGATGATCACGCTTAAAATTCATCGAATTAACTATATAATACTGTTATGATAGAATGATTTTGTAATTAAGGTAGTTGTATAATTACAAATACTGTTAAAGATACGAAGATTTTGTCCATAATCAGCTAGAAGTCAAGATCAAACGCACCTTCAAAAATGGAACCAGTTTAAAATCTGCACTATTCATGGCCTAGAACCTTCGATGACCTCTCCATCTCTTATTACTGCATGTTTCCAGAAAAATTGAGCATAGAATGAGAAAGAATAGAAGAAAAATGTTGATTTATATTTTCCGATGGCCGAAAAACTATAAGGATGGTTGGGGTTGGCAGGAATGAGTGTAATTACGTTAGTTGACAATTTAGTATTAGCACTTATTATGTTAAACTTAAATATATTCAATTTTTGATTTATTTTTAAAGATGAAGGTAACTTTTGCAATTCTTTTTTTTAAGGTTGTTTTTTTTCTTTTCAAAAGAGGATCAATAGTGGGTCACCACTTCCCCCCTCATGACTCGAACTCTCGACCGATTGATCAAAGGTGAAGTGTCTTACTAACTAACCTGCACTTCGTTCAGTGGCAGATCCAAGAATTTCTGAAAGGGGCACGATTCTCGTTATGCAATTTTTTAGAAAATATATTTAAAATTAAATAATATAAATAAAAATAATATGTAAAATAATTATAATTAAATTTATAATTGTTCTTTACACGTTTCATAGTCTTATACGCGTGCATAATGCTACAAAAGTATCATCTATATAGTAAAAGGGAAGTTTTTAATAAAAATAGTATAATGTGAAAATACACCTAACAAATAAAAACTGAACTACAAATAAAAAAAAATACAAATCCAGATTGCAACAGGAATGTGAACTTTTTAAATTTAATGGTGAATGAAAATTATATTTGCAAATTGACATTCCAACAAAAAAAATCATTTGAAAAAACTAAAAACAATCTAAAGACAATTCTCAAATGTCACATTGTAGCTAAAAGATAAATGTCAATACCACATGAGGACCCATCATCTCATTCTCACACGAAGACCGATTAAAAGACAGAAAACAGATAAACTTTGGTTATCATTATGGAATATTTATTACTTGTATACTAAAGAAAAAGGAAATAAACCTGGAGTAAAATCTTGAAACAATGAAATAAAGAATCGAATGAAATAAAATTATATATGTATAATATTATAGTATAATATTGTATGTATAATACTATAAAAACAATTTTAAGGGGGCATGTGCCCCAGTCTTCAATAGATCTGCCATTGACTTTGTTGTCATTTTTTAAGGTTATTTTTCAAAAATAGATTTCTCATAAGGTTACTTTTGTGAATGACTCTAAAACTAAAGGTATCGAAGTCCTCCATGTTGAAATTTACACATATCACTTGAGCTACTTGGATTCGATAATTAGCATATATGAGACCTGTTTTGTGCAAATTCTTAAAATTTTGATTGTGTTTATAAGCATATTTTTTAATAAAATGAGTATTCTATGCAGTACAACTACAATTACTTGCTCTTATTTTTAGGACACACAGACTCTAAAAAATAAGCACATCAAGTCATAATATGCTTTTTTTCATCTTAAAAATAAATTGATAATTTTGCAATTAGATTAAACTTATAAGTTAGAAGATATAATTACTCTTATTTTAACATTAATTAGTTAAATAAAGGTTATTTTAATAATATATTATATAATTACTGAGTAATGCTACATGTACCCCACTTTAGACTCTATTCATAAACTCTCTTATGTGGCAAGCATCACAACCACACACACAAACACAAATATTTTTTAATACGTGATTGTGATGCTTATCATATAAGGGGGTTTATGAATAGGATCAAAAGTGAGGGTACAAGTAGCATTATTCATAATTATTTTAGTAATATATTATTAATTTAGTAATAAAGATTATGATCCAACAATGATTCCAAGCAAAAGGTTTACTTCCAAGCAGTTGTGAGATTATTGAGACAGAATTCTGTTTCATGCACATCTATTTAACATGTAGTGGGTGTTTGCAAATTCTTTAAAAAAG
The DNA here is from genome assembly GCA_025802335.1 of Pinguicula primuliflora. Lineage (NCBI taxonomy): Eukaryota > Viridiplantae > Streptophyta > Magnoliopsida > Lamiales > Lentibulariaceae > Pinguicula > Pinguicula primuliflora. The sequence goes on along the minus strand of JAOYMZ010004926.1, from coordinate 6,866 downwards.
TAACTTTTGACTTTTGGTAATTGAAAAGTCGGTTTTTGCGAAGTATGCTTTTGCCGTTTGACTTTTAGTTTTTGCGGTGGAGAAGTCAAAAAAGCCTAGAGGTCAGAAACATCTCTGGGGTTGCTTTTGGCATTGACATTTTTGTGAATAAGTAAAATATTAAATTTAAGACATTTTTATCCTCTTAAACAATTCAATATTCCCAAACTGACAGATATTTTTGTCATTTGTTAAATTTGTGTTACAAAAGTAACTTACAAATTAATAATTTGCAAACACTGTATTTTAACTTTTGTTGTAGACAAGCATATTTTGCAAACACTTTTCAGTTTTGTAATGGAAATTCCTTTTTGCAGAATACCTTCTGAAAAGCTACTTCTTTATAAGTACAATAACTTGCAAATACCCTTGTAGTCAGTTTGTTATATATGACTAAAGAGGACATAGTAGAACCAAAATAGTGAACGTTAAAGCATTCGGCCTCATCAAAGGCAAAATTTTGTACATGTACTATTTCGAAGTGGTTAATTAGGACTTTTTTATAAGTAAATTTTTTTTTATTACAAAGGAAGTGATGTCTAATCACCAGATAACGCGGGGTCAAGGACGTCCGGCCAAATGGTTAGAGACCGGTAAGTCCCTCTCCCTGGGAGGCAATTCACAGATGACTTCATCCCTGTCGAGGAGCTGCATTTCATGAGTTGCCGGAGGTCGATGTTCTTGTAAAACAATTCCTGGAGCCCCCTCCAAGCCATACAATATTGAGCTGTTCGATGCATGTAAACTGCTACCTCCCCTTCCTCCATCCGCCCCTGCGTGCGTAGGAGGGGAGCCAACTACCTCATCCCCCGTGGGTGCAAGGTAGCAGCAGATTCTCGTTGGAGTGTCCCTGCTGATAGGCCCCCAGGCTTCAGTCAAAAAGATCTATTAGGTCTTCGGCCAATTGCGGGATTCTCCCGATGCTCCATGATTGTGTCCAGTAGATTATCCGAAATTTTATTGTACATATTTTCAAAATTGCAACATTTTTGTTCATCCTCGGCTTATACAATGTATGGGTCACAATATCACAACTCAAAACTTATTGCCAACTCAATCTGCTTGTGCACTCAAAGAACCAACCATGAGTTGAGTTGAATCTACTCAAAAACTTACTGCATTTAGATCTGCTCCTACCGAAAGACTACCTCATTGCTTCTCTTCCATGCATACCAACATATCAGCTACCACAACAATCCCCATAGTCGTTCCAATTTTTAGTTGTGTAGGCCATCACTCAGAATTGGGGATTTCGTCCAACGATTGTGGCAGATTCCGGTGTAGATTCAGTAGTTGAGGCACTTCTTCCACAATCATTGCGCATCTAGATATTGCACAAAGAGGTGAAGTGATGTCTTCTGTTCGTGATTGCAATTAGGGCAAAGATCTGTGTCAGAGGTATACCTCTTCTCACGAGATTATCTCTTGGTTGAATTCTATTATGCATTAATCTCCATGAGAATGCTTGCATCTTCTTAGGCACGTTTGAATTTCATGCCTTGCTCGCAATTTTGCATCCATCTTGCTCAAACCACTCTACTATCATTTGCTTTGTATACTGCTCACCTGTATTGTACTTTTGCGCAGTTGAATCATTCAGTTCCCACGAGTCTTCCTCCAGTATGGGGGGTGGAGCACTGTTCAATAGGTGGTTTAGCGCTTCAAATTGTTCAAGCTCCTGAGGGTACCCTTGACGATTCCATAGCCAAAACCATGTCTAAGTATTATCATATCTCCCTTTTTTCCGTAATTGTAGCATACCTGTCGACTACTAGGTTGAATAAATCAGGATTTTTTCTACAAAGATTTCGTTTCCCAGTCATTTATCCAGCCCAAATTTGATTGAATTTCCCTTCCCCATCTTCCTCGCTAGTTTCGAAGAAAACCAGTATTGTTGTGTCACGTGTTTTTGCAAGTCTTGTCTCCAAGGTGAGTACTTCAGCCATTGCTGTGAGGTCTGTCGATTTTTGATCTCTATTAAACCATATAAAGATTGTAGTGTTTGTGCCCATGGTTGCTCTCTATCCTGTATCATTCTTTGCCCCAATTTTCCTAGGAGTGATAGATTAAATTGCTTTAGATTTCTCACTCCCAGCACACACACACACACCCCTTCGACTTAGGGAGGCAAGGTGTGTCCCATTTGATTCATGAGATTCTTCTAGGCCCATTCACTTCTCCTACCCAGAGGAACTTTCTGAACAACTGTGTCGTTCTCTTTAGGACGCCTACTGGTGCATTGTAAATCGATAGATAATATATATGGATAGATGTAAGGACGGATTTTACGAGGGCGATCCTTCCTCCTAAAGAAATGTATTTGTTCTCCCATCGCTTTAGTCTACTTTCCAGAATCTCTAACATTGCTTTCCATGTTCCTTTCAATCTCGGATTAGCACCAACCTGGACATCTAAGTTGGTGAAAGGAAGCGAGTCATTTTGCAATTCAATAGTCCTGCCTACATAAGTCGTTCTGCTTCACTTAAATTCGCCGTAAAAAGTCTGCTCTTGCTGAATTCACCTTCAAACTTGAAAGTATTTCAAACATTCTTAAGACATCCTTCAGAGTCATTATATTGATCTATCTAGATTCATTAGTGAAGATCATTGTATCGTCTGCAAATTGTTGGTGTGTGATTCGCACACCAGCAGCTCTTGCACTATATCCTGCCATCAATCCATAGTTTGGTGCAGTATGTATCAGCTTTTTAAGTTCTTCAGCTTCTATGGCAAAGAGGAAGGGGGGAGAGAGGGTCCCACTACCTCAAGACATGTCCCATTTTAAATTCATCGTACGGACTTCCGTTAACAGTGATGGATAGATGAGCACTTTTCACACATTCTTTCATCCAAATTATTCATTTATGGTTGAATCCAAACTACTCCATAAGTTTCCAAAGATATGGTCAGTGTATGCTATCAGAGGCCTTTTGAAAATCTACCTTGAAGACTTTACATTTTTTCTTTTTCTTCTTAGCTTCATATAGCACTTCATTGGCAAAGACTATAATGTTAAAGATAGATCTCTTAGGTACCTGTTTGACTTTGGGAGATAATTGAGGATCTATTTTTTTGCCAAAAAAAGGAATAAGGTGAGCGATACATGGCCATAATTAATAACATTTGCTTACACTAAACGAGTGATTACATACTGCAGTATGTAGAGGTACGGTTTGATATTTTCTCAAATAATCAATACAGTTTGATATTTTTCTCGAATAATCAAACGTCGGGAGAAAATCTCTCTCGCACGGTTAAGGGTCGTATGGCGGCCACTCTAATTGGGGACATGCCATCGATGCCAGCTCCCCAGTCAAACTCCACCTCTTTGCAAGCACTTGCAGATGAAAATGCCTGGGTCATAGCTGGATGTCGCAGGACAAGGGAAGGGAACAAGTCGAGCAGGAAGCTCTCACCCTTCATTGAGCATCTCACAGCAAATACAGCATCCCTTTATATTGCAAATTTCCCACCGGCTTGGTCGCTGAAAGATCTATGGAATTACTTCGGACAGTATGGCACGCTGCAGGACGTACATACACTACCTAGCATGGTCCATCAAGGCAAAAGGTACAGATTCATCTAATTCGATAAAGAAACAAATATGCAGGATTTGATAAGTAGACTAAACAGGAATAGAGTTGGTACCTATAAGCTTTATGAGAATATTGCTCGGCAACCGAGTGCGGTAAAGCGCTCTAAAGACCCATTTGTAACTTCACCGTCTAGAGCAAATTTTCAGTTTAATCAACAGCAGAACAGAGAACACCTGTTGGAGTTTAATAATAGGGCAATCTCTGAGGAAGAAGATATAATTAAGTATACCCCTTCTCCTGATAAATACTCCTAACTATAACAGTGTTTGGTAGGATCTCCTGCATCAAAGATGGACATCAACACGGTTGAGAAAATACTGGAGGAACGCATCTATCATGGGACTAAAGCAGTAACCCTTGAAGGAGTAGAAATTCTCCTCAAACTCTCTAGTCAGGAAGACCGAGTAAGATCGATCAGCGAGGAACCAACTATGCAAGCAGTGTGTATCTACAATTTAAGACCATGAAGGTCCTGAACGGCAAGCTGGTCCATCCAGCCTAGATTAGGGTCTGAGGAACTTTGCAATACTGTTTGTCGAAGGATTTTTCCGACTGATAGTAGAGAGGATAGGAACAGTAATGAAAGTGGATGAACGCACTTGCAATCATGCAGAAATGCGATATGCAAGGGTGCCTGTCCTAACCACATCAAATACCAGCATATACACTTAGCTGAAGATTGATACATGGGAAGAGAAATTCACGTTAATTCTGGAGGAAGAGATGAAAGGAACTCCTTTGCGTGGCAAACGGTTCTGGCAAGGACAAGGATATGATACAGGAATTCTGCAGCATTCGGTGCAATCACAGAGGCATGATTCAGAATGGCCTTCTCTAATTCCTGTGAGGAGGGACCCTCCTGGGCACTTGATATGGGTTAAAGTTGCATCTACAAGCGTGGATATGAATGTTGATTCAAGAAATCGCTTAGCTAAGAACATTAACGAGAAGCTCACAGATAGGGGAAATTCCTCAACCAGAGTGTGAAAATAGGATATATGAGAGCTCAGGCAAAGAATATGCAAAAAATACGTCAGGGAGAAACACGCAAACTATACTGTCCATCGAGCAAGAGCCGGTGAACGATCTTCCGATGAAGGAACTTCCGGCACACCCAAAGTCGGTGCAAGCACCCCAAAATGAATTAATGATGGAATTTAATACGGGTGTCTTTCAATTGTCCAAGGAAACTACTATGGAGATTAACGAGGGGGTAATTGATTAGGAGAAATCTCATGCGAAAAGAATTGATGAGGAAAAATTTCATGCGGAAAGAATTGATGAGGAACGCACCTACCATGAACCGAAAAATACTAGAGGAATGCCCCGAGTGGAGAAGATGGACGTGATGTTGGTGGGCCAAAATCTAGTGGGCCTCACTCCAATAGTACTTGATAGAGTGAATCTAGATCGATCAATGCACGTTCAGCACAATTAAAGATGCTACAGGGTTAAAAGTGCACTAGAAAAGTAATAAATCAAAACGACCAACACATAGAGACACCTATAAGCCCATCCCCTTCAGATCACTAGTCCAAAGTGAAAATCTGACAGCAAATATCGAGTGTAAATTAAAGGCACGAGAATGTCCGAATTGAGAAGATGCGTCAGCATAGATAGAAATCATCAACGTAGAAATTGAAAGTGCACAAAAATACAAATTCGAATCAACATGAAGACGCGTCCGGTTTATTAGAGGAAGAGTTTGGGAAACCATGCTTCTCGTGAAAGCACTTGGGGTTGACATGTCAAAGAAGCATTTGGATACATTGATTCAAATGGAACTAAGAGATCAAGAAAATAATACAATGGATGAGTAGGTGATAGTTTAGACGCTTGATGCGTGGGATAGCCCGGAATAGCGATTTTGTACATAACTTAATTTTCTGAGCAATAAAACACTTACCTATAAGAAAAAATAAGATTTGCTTCCCCAGGACACATGTCCAATAATCCAGAAAACAAAAACAACAGACTGACACTCTTTCAAGAATAATGCTACATGCCCATACACTTTGTCTATAATTCATCCATACACTTTATGTATATTTAATTTTAATAATTAATTGCGAAATGGACATCTTAATCAGACCGTTAAAATGGACAGATCAAATCTTACTCCTCTCACGGTGGTTAGTTGATTTATTAATTAAATTTAACACATAATTTGTAATTAATTAATTAATTAATCTAAATAATCGTTAGTTAATTTAGAACAATATTGATTAATATTTTTTTATAAAGCTAATCATTTAGGGTTTAGTTTTTTGACGGTTGTCGTGATATTAATTGTTATGTTTAATAAAGTTTAACATTTAGTGTTTATAGGGTTTGAATTTATCATTTAGAATTTTAGTTTATCGACGGCAAAATTGCAATAATATTGATTATCATCTTTAAATAAAGTTTAGCATTTAGTATTTATAGAATTTGGGTTTATCATTTAGAATTTTAGTTTTTTAGCGGCGAAACCGTCGTAATATTAATTATCATTTTAAAATAAAGTTTAACATTTAAGATTAATAAAGTTTGAGTTCATCATTTAGGATTTTAGTTTTTTGGAGTCAAGGTGCCGTAATATTAATTGTTGTTAAATATAGTTTAACATTTAGGGTCTTTAGAGTTTTAGATTCATCATGTAGTGTTTTAGTTTTTCATCGGCGAATGCGCTGTAATTTTAATTGTCATTTTTAATAAAATATGTCGAAACTATAATAACTGACATCTCTAATCTAACCACACGACACGCTGATAATTATGGTAGAGCCCGTTTCGATGAATGATGAGCAGTTCTACAGATAAATTCGATTTTAAAAATGAAAGAATATAATTTAAATAAAGAATAAAATAAAATAATAAGACGAAAGCTAAAAAAAAAAAAGGGACGAAAATAAAGAGTAAACGCGTTTAACGGCAATACAGAGTAACCCATCCTTAATAAAACGATGGATCCATATAAATATGGATAAAAAAATGTATGGACACAAAGCACTGCCCCTCTTTCAAACTATTTGAAGCATTCTTATATGTAGATTCTGCAAATCAACAGGAACAGGACCATTTCTGTCCCCTCTCCCCCTTTCTTGGCCAAACAAAAAAAGGTGAATTCTTTTCATGTTCATGGGAGCTAAACAAACACTGTAATGATAATGTCTTTCTCCTTCATCAGATTCCATCAAGAGCATGAATCCCACATGCACACATATCATAATAGCCTCTTCCATCGGATTG
>JAOYMZ010004915.1:0-23378 GCA_025802335.1 Pinguicula primuliflora | reverse complement strand
CCACTATTTGAACCCTTGAAATCGTCCCCTTATCCAAAAAAAAAGTGGAATTATGTAGATGTGTTGGTTCAACTTGCAGATCATTTAGGCTTTCATTCAATTGCCAATTGCAGAGTTACAGTTGGGCTACTTGTTCTGTAAGTGATAACTGTACTCAAAGGTCATGAGTTTTAAATCCTTCAACGACATTAGTCTGTCACATATGGCTTTACCAAGTATAACTTTCCTCTCTACCATTCTTTACAGACTATTATAATAATACGTTGAATTTACATATTTCAAAAAGGTTCACTACTTTATAAAATGTCAATTGCCGAACATCCTCCACATGTGTGGGAGGCAATATAACTGGTATACCAGATAGTCAAAGCACCGATATTGACTTGTTTGCCGGCAAAGTTGACGTCAATAGTAACAGAAAAATATATTATCCGTATGTCTGATGGTCGTGTTCAAACACTCAACCTCCTCCTCCTGATCACAACAAATTCAAATAAGAATAAGATTAAGCTGGTTGCTTTTGCAATTTAAATTTTATTTGCTTAATAAATTTATCTATTAAATTTTTGGTTGAGTTCCGTTAACATCTTATTAATTATTATACATCAAATTAAACATTCATATATAATTCCGGCAACGGGTATTTCTTGTTTTCAACATTGACTATACCGATAGAGAGCTTATATACAAGAGACTAGAAGTCTTATACTTTGGTGCGATCCAGCCCAGTGCTTGGGGGCACCCCAGCCCAAATCCAAATAAACCATTTAAATAGGATTGTTATAAAAAACTTGGAAGAAAATAAATTTGTCAATTTTGATCGTGATCGGTTATTTCTCTAGATAAGTTTTATTTAAAAAAAATTGAGATTAGCGAATTGTTTGTCTTAAAATGAATTAGAATAGTATATTGATACGATGCGGTCAAATGATAGTAAAATATATTTTTTTACATCTTAATAATATTGAAATCTTGCAAAGAAGATGTTAATCACAAATATCATACAATCTATCATTTTCTCAAGCATAGATAATGAATATATTTTATAAAAGTTTCAAAAAATGGTGAGTAGAAGATCTCAATTAACGTCGATCTCGAAAACATTGTATATAGTGTACATGTAATAATTGAAATTATGTATATTTTTAAATAATATTTACGTATTTTATGTAGGAATATTTTTTGTAATTTTTAAGTGACCACCCCCAGTCTTGAGATCCTAGATCTGCCCCTGTCTGGTGTCATTATGACGACTTTGTTGCGTTTAATTTCGTTTCACATTTTCTCTCCTAAATAGAGTTTTAGAAAATTTAAGCGACAAAATCGTCGGAACTCTGTCAGAGCATGAAAATTTTGATCTACTGTGTATGAGTTCTATATTGATATAGTTAATTTCAACCACGAGCGCTTATATTAACCGAAATTATAAATAAATATTTAATTTAATATATAATAAGTTATAAGATGTAAAAGCAAAAAAAATTTCAACTCCTAGTCAAAAGAAGTACGCGTACGTTAAGCCGAACTCCACATCTCAATCGTCAGTCAGAAACGAACTCGCTGAGGAGTCAATACCATTTTTATTCCGTCTGCTAATGGTTGTCTCTGCTTATTTAACTCGATCTCCATCAGATACCACACATTAGCAATTTCTCTGGTAATAATATATTACAACTTGACACTTTTTGAGTTTCTATTTCTATAGCAACCATGGTTGCTATACCTTTGTGCATATTGAGTCTACTTGTTCTCTTCGTAACCCAGTGGCTCTACAAATGGTGGAACCCAAAATGCAATGGAAAACTCCCACCAGGTTCCATGGGGTTGCCACTTCTGGGAGAAACTCTGCAGTTCTTTGAAACAAACAAGACGTGGGATATTCAACCTTTTGTCAAGAAGAGGATGCAGAGGTAATCCAAACATTTCGAACAGAGCAGTTCGTGAACAAACTCGAATTCGATCCGTTTAAAGCTCGTTTATTTGGTTCGAAACCCTTAACGAACAGAGCTCAAACACGAAATTTTGTTCGTTAACCTTAACAAACAAGCTCGGTTCGTTCGTTAACCTTAACAAACAGAGATCGAACATAGATTTATTCTTTCGATCTTGGTACGTTAAACACTATTTTTTTATGATAATTTTATTTTTGTTATGATAATTTTATTTTTGTTATGATAATTTTATTTTTGTATATGATGAGATATAAGACCTTCTTGTTAGGGGTTTAAAATTTTAAATTGATTTTGATTAGGGTTGATAGCATATCAAACAACCCAGAACAGTTACATTGATTTCAATTTCAAGTGATTGCAATGTATTCGTACATACACATTTATTTACTTATCAATATAATTGTTTTTGTTTAAAAGACCCTTAAATGATGGTGAAAGTATCAAGCAGTCCTTACTTTTCATTATTTTCATTATTCATTAATGCAGAACGAATGATTTCGAACATGTAATCGAACACATAAACGAGTCGAACAAGAACGAACGCAAACCATCCCGTTCGAGAGCTTGTTCGCAAACTGTTCGTGAACAGTTCGTGAAACTCAAGACAAACAGAGCTCAAACACGAAGTTTTGTTCGTTAAGCTTAACAAACAAACTCGGTTCGTTTGTTAAACTTAACAAACAGAGCTGGAACATGCCCTGTTCGTTCAAGTTCGGTTCGTTCACAGTCCTATTCAAGACGAATATGACTGTAGTTTTGAACCCCCAAACTTCTTAAGCATCGCTAAGATCACTAGGCTAAAGATCTCTGATATTGTTCTGCATTAACCAATGCCTTTCTTGTGTCTAACTGACTCAGATATGGTCCAATTTTCAAGACGAACATCCTCGGATTTCCGGCAATCGTTTCCACGGATGCACACTTTAGTTATTTTGTGTTACAACAAGAGGGGCAGCTCTTTCAGAGCTGGTATCCAGATACTTTGATTGGGATATTAGGGAAGGAAAATGTTAATTCTTCAAAGGGACTCATGTTCAAGTACATGAAGAAAATGGTAATGAATGTGTTTGGTGTAGAAAGTCTCAGGAAGATTATTAAAGAGATTGAGCAGGCATCGGTTACAACCTTGAAAACATGGTCCAAATTACCTTCTGTTGAAGTACAGGATGCAGCGGCACAGGTAATCAGTAGAAATCGAACTTCTGATGTATGGATTCATGAACATTGATTTATAAACATTGAAAGATGAACTTTTAGACATTTTTTTGTTAGAAAACAATCCCCTATTTGGACTCGTGGCTCGTGTGCGCAGGTGCGCTTGTATCGGCCAACTTAAATAGGAAGATATAGGTTACTCTCATTAAAACCTTGAATAGATTGCAGTACTACATTTGATTGATATTTATGTGTGACTTCTGTGTAGGATATTCCAACAACTTTTTAGCCAGTGGCCTTGACTAAAATTGTATCTTTGGTAGAACTTGACAAGCAAGCTTCAATTATATGGCATGTCAATGTTTTCTGCAGATGATTTTTGATTTCTCTGCAAAAAGGCTGATCTCATATGATTCTGCAAACGCCTCAGAGAACCTTCAGGAAATTTTTTCAGCTTTCATCAAAGGGATTGCCTCCTTACCTTTGAACATACCTGGAATGCCATTTCACAAATGCCTACAGGTAAACATTCAAACTAAGTGATTATAGCAATGCTCGGTATTTGGCTTGCCTCAAACAAACATCAGTTTATTGAATAAAACAAGACTCAAAATTTATGTGGTTTGACAATACCTACATCCACGGGAGAAGACTATTTCTTGTATTTCATTCACACCGATTTTTGTGTTTACAATCTACAACATATAGACTTTTCTCCAAGATAGCAATCCCGGGATTTTGGTATATCAAATCCCAGGAAATCAGGGAGAGATTTGTGATTAGGTTTATCACAAATCTCGAATTTTTTTCCAGTACCGAACTTACGGTGCCGAAATCTAATTTCATCCGTAGGATGTGTGTCTAAACGGTAAGATCATTTCACAAGTGATCTTGGTCGTTCAAACACACATCCTACGGCTGAGATTAGATTTCAGCACTGTATGCACCGTAAGTTCGGCAGTTGAAAAAAATTGCACAAATCTCTCCTTTCCATATTTATATTTCCTTTCCAACACAGTTGATCTAACTTAACTTGAATTCAGGCCCGAAACAGAGCAATGAAGATTCTGAAAAGCATGTTACAGGAAAGAAGAGAAAATCCAAGGAAAGAGCAAATTGATTTCTTTGATTATGTATTGGTTGAGCTTCAAAAGAAGGATACTTTACTCACCGAGACCATTGCGCTGAATATGGCATTTGCGTTACTCTTTGGTAGCTATGCAACCACCTCACTGGCACTCACAGTAGCCGTTAAATTTCTGATTGAGCATGAAAATGTTTGGACGCAACTGCAGGTAAGAAAACCAAAATCTTCCAGCATTTATCAGCTTCCACTTCGATGAAAGCAAATAAAATGTGTTGACAGGAAGAACACGAAGGGATTCTTAAACAAAGAGAGCATCAAGACAGTGGACTAACATGGTCTGAGTACAAATCAATGAAGTTCACATTTCAGGTGTCGTGGCTTGGCTTTTCCAACCGCTCTCTCGTTATCAGCAAGTTTCTTACACTAAATGAACTGCAGGTTATCAACGAAACGATCAGACTTGCCAATGCAGTTCCAGGAATGTTAAGAAAAGCTGAGAAAAATGTCAAATACAAAGGTTAGTGCTCATGAAAAAACTTCAGGTGCAGAATGTTAGGTGTCGAACAAATGAGTTATGTGCCGAATTCTAATTATGACCGTCGGATCTAATTGTTGGATCACAATCTTGACCGTCATAATTAGAATTCGGCTCATAACTCATTTATTCGACACCTAAGTTCGAAAGTTTACTCAAGTGCTCATATGACATATCAAACAAAAATGATATAAGGCACCCCCAAGTAGGACACCACCCTCCACATCCTCTCACATTCACAGATATAGGGCCCCACACACCAACATGTGCACATAGTGGGTGGAGGGTGTGAGTGGAGGGTGTGGGGTTGTGCACATAGTGGGGGTGCCTTATATCATTTCTCCATATCAAACATTACTATATATTTGAATAAACGAGAAACTCCAGAATGGTGCATATCTATGGCAATAGTTTCACTTAACTCCATTCCGGCAGAGTACACCATTCCGGCAGGTTGGGCGGTTGTGGTGTGCCATCCAGCAGTGCATTTAAACCCGGAAAACTATGCAAATCCCCTTGATTTCAATCCGTGGAGATGGGAGGTAAGTATTATAAATATTATAACCACTAGACCAAAGACTGCTGATAAATTTTAAATATAACTTAACTTCCTGCTGTTCATAACTACTGATGCCAATAGGGTCAAGACACCAATAGGGTATCAAGAAACTTCATGGGTTTTGGAGGAGGTTTAAGATTCTGTGCTGGAGCAGAATCCAGTAGGGTGCAGATGGCTGTCTTTCTACATCACCTGGTAACAAAGTACAAGTAAGAAAAATGAATATACAAAGTATAATTCTTGATGCTTAGTGATCATGATTAACTTGGACAAGGCTTATTGGTCTGTCTGTTGAACTCTTCCAGGTTGAAGGCGATCAAAGGAGGAGAGACTCTTCGAACTCCTGGATTACAATTCCCTAATGGATACCACGTTCAAGTATGGGAAAATAATAATATTGACTCTTAACATAAACAAAAAAGTTCAATAAGAATGATGCCAAGTGCCCGATTGGCACAATTCATCTGTGGGTTTTGTATGCTACGATAAAATTGGCTTGAGCCAATGTTTCATTATTACCTGTACCACATAAAAAGATATTCAGGTATTCTCTCTCAACTTCTCACTGCTTTTCATAAAACTAGCCGTTCACGGCTAGCCTCAAGGAGGAGTCTATGGCATAGATAGTGAATCTATCTTGGTGACACTTGAACATTATTTGATGATCAAGCTCGAGCTGCTATTGTCATCATCTGGGACAGTTCGAAATATATGTCACATGAATTAGAGAGAAATATAAATAACTTATTAAAAATGTGGTGCTACAATCAATCACTCGAACTCACATTTTTAAAGAGATTATCCCAAGTATTCCTTATCAATCACCGGAACATTACCCATGTGTTAGCACAAGTCTCAACCGTATTACCTAGTTAGACTCAGGAGTTATATAGTTCACGAAAAAAATGAGCACACAAAGCACTCTTCTCTCACGTGAGCCCCACCAACATGCCACATTGTGAGAGGATGTGCTAAGTTTCTTCGTGCGCTATATCATTCCAGAGTTAGATTTGAGGGACCATATTTAGAATATATCCAATATAAAGGTTAGTGTTCAAGTATTATCATATATCTGACACAAAACTCCGAAAATGGTTGTTATGGTAATAACTTGGCATAAATCTCGGTTTCACAAAATACACAAATCCAGCTGGATGGATTGTTATGGTGTGCCCTCCAGCCGATCACTTAAACCCAAAGAAATATGCAAATCCCTTAGATTTCAATCCGGGGAGATGGGAGGCAAGTATTTGCCAAAATATCACAAAACACGTTAGATATCATCAATTTCATGTAGATTCATAATCGTGGAAATACTTATACCAATATGGAATAGACACAAACGGGTGATCAAGAACCTTCATGGCCTTTGGAGGCGGAATGAGATTGTGTTGGAGCAGAATTTAGCAAGTTGCAGATGGCTGTGTTTCTACATTGCTTGGTAACCAAGTACAACTAAGAAAAGAAATTTCTTTTATCCTTACTAAGAAGATGAACTTACCGAAGCTAACCTCTTGGGACTCTTTCAGCATAAAGGTAATCAAAGGAGGAGAGACACTTCGAACTCCTGGATTACAGTTTCCTAATGGTATCACGTTCATATATCTGAAAAAGGATTCAAAAGTAAAGAGTCAGATAAGGGTCGAGAGACTCTAAAGTAGTATTCATACATGCAGTATTCGAGTCCTCTTGTTGCCCAGAAAATTTCAAGAATCAGAAAACCGAAGTGTATTACAGGCATATATAATGATCCAATACCCATATGATCCAGTAGATCTATGGGTTGTGTATCAATAATAATATGTTCAGTGGACTATTCAGTTCGCTTAGTTTACAAGTGTCACTTTATGTTGGACATGCCAGGTTCAATCCGTACATCTTTACACTACAATCTGAAGTAAATATTTGTGTTTTTCATTGCTCCAGGAAAATGTAAGTAGAAGGTCCTTCTTCTATTTCCTTCTTCTCTGATGCCCAATTCTATTCCCCTCGCCTCTACTCAGGTGAACTTGATCTGATATGCATGCGTTCTTAACTCTGCCATGCTTGTGCTTGTGCTTATGCTTGCCCTTGGGAACATGGTGAAGATAATAATGGTAATCACTGTCGCCTATGCTGCTGTTGTGCCTGTGCCCCCTGTGGACAATTCGCCTCCTCCGAGTACAATGCTTACCGTGCTTACCATGTCTCTGTTTTTTCTTCAAGTGGATGTGCGATAGACCATCACCTCTGTCATGGTTCCACATACGATCCTCCCACCAGTCGTATATTGGATCAAAGATGCCTTTTTGATGTAAAAGCCAGATTAACACAATAGCTGTGACACAGGGTAGAAACTACATTACCTTCAGCAGATGAAGATAGTCATTCATATTCTAGAAATATGGTGTCACTGAGCATGATACCTGTTGGAAAGATAGCGGAAAACAGACCCAACATCAGAATCCAACTCATGGAGAGACATTGGACATGGCAGCTGAAGTCGAAAAACCCAGAGCATTTACTTCTGCTTAGCACATAAATCAGGGGAACACTTTCAGATCTGACCGTGAAATCTCAGCTCCAAATTTTCTAATAAATGTATAAATTTGTGTATGCAGACCTCTCATTTGGATATGTTTACAAACTTGGTGGAAAAGGTACATTATGAAAATTTTTGAACACCCCGTTTAGGATGTTCCGTGATTTGTATAATGCCATATCAACTTTTTGGTGACAAAGATAGCATACCTGCAATTTCTTCCTGTAATAAAATCTCCCAAACCATTCCAGAGCTTGCTCCAGAGCTCCTCGATTGATTCGAAAAAACCGTTTATACTGTTTTTTGGAGGTTGAAATGGAATCTGAAAAGTAATCACGATTCATGTTGATCAGTGGGAAAGTTCAATCCATGAAGTGAAAATATGAAACCGAGATGTGATGAATCTTTTCAACAATAAAACCTATGCTCCAGCTTTAATTTATCACGTGGTTTTCATAATTTTTGTTTACTGACATCATTCACTTCCTTAAACAGATTGAACATTGACAAAAGTCCATCTCCTCCAAGAATGTGTTCGAGTCAATATTATGACTCGTAGGCTGATGGCAGATATTGGACTAATGATACGAGCCTATATATGGCCAAAGATATCTTAAATCCTTATTGATTTATATGTATTTAGATATTGGTCCTTGGGTATCTTTGTATTTACTTAGAGGTCCTTTTCATTTGCCGATATATATGGCTATTGTATTATTCAAACATTATGGAAAGAGAGGATTCTTCCATCATGGTTTAGTTTAGTTTCGTAGCGTATTAAATGGGATCATAGTCTCTCCCTAAGTAGTCTTAACCCCTAGTTTCTACTCATCTCTATTCCGGGATCGAAACAACTAACCTGTGATCCATTTTCAAGGACAGTTGCTGTAGTTGTAAATTGACACTCCGCTCGGTCAACTTCACTGAAATCGGAGTCTTTTAGTATAGCTGCGATATGGAACATCCAGGATTTTATTAAATACGACTCCTCTCTAGGCATCTGGACGTAGGAATTTAACGGAACAGAAACCATCATGTGTATTCAAACTGAAAAACTTTTCTGCGGTCGATACATATATCATACCAGCACATGCATACTTTGCAGCTTGATCAGTAGTTGGGTAAAGTTTAAATGATCGGATGTTTATTTCTTTTGGCTTCATTATATAGAACTGTTCCTGCAGTAACCCAAAAATATTTTACTAGCTGTCAAAACGAAATACTTGGTGTAGGAACAAATTTAAGCGAGAAACTTCATGAAGTACCTCCATTTGACTGACACTAGAAGAGCATTCGAACTGCAAGAGACCCATGGTTAAATATATACAGAAAAAACAACTTGCTAGAGTCCGGTTGCTTTCACGGGAGGAGAACAAATGAAAAGATAAGTACCTTATCAATTTGGCAAATAAACATGACTTATAGTAAAAAAAAATCTTCCATGATTAGCAATTAATTGAGACATTTGCATTTTTCGATCAGTAATCTTACTGTAAGACTGTATGATGCTTCAAGTTCGCCAATATTTTTGGTGGTAATTGTTGCAGTCCCAAACTGTGCTAGAGCTTCAAAAGTTGGCACAGTGATGCCTAAAATTTTCCCCGGGCTCCTGCAAACGGCGGAATCCTTAAGGATAAAGTGACTGAGCATTATGTCTAAAACAATATAAGTTAAATAATATTTTGAACCAAAAGAATGGTTTTCTGAATAGATACGAGAAGATAGATCCATCTTACAGACTTTACAAATCCCCCTCATAAATTACTAATGGGAAATGAAACAAATATTTAAGGCTGATGCATATGTTATCGTTGAAATTTCTATTTATCCTGCAAATTTAAGCCACAAAGGGCAACAAGTGTTTGAAGTTCTGGATTAAGTCCTTATTAAACTAATTCTGATTGATGTGAAACAAGAATGAAAACAACGTAATGCTTTCAAGTTTCAAGTGACAAAGTGAAGCAGAAATTACTTCAGTATTAAATGACACCATTTCATGCGTAAAAATTTAAAACGTTATTCAAGAGGTCAGTTTAAACCTTTGGTAGACGTATTCTATGTCATCAGCTCTCAGTTCCACCAAAAGATTTGTGTTCAGAACTTCTGTGATTCCAATGGAAAATGCATTACTTCCCACGTTCTGCATTCCTTTGAAATGATTAGGAATTCAATAAGGGGCAGTTCCTGAGAATCCAACACATATTTAAAAACGTAACTGGATGCTGATTGATTCTTTGAAACCTTCCTTGTACACAATAAAGAGGAACTTGATTCCTGCCAATTCGGTTCTGGTCTGCCTAAAAATAGAAAAGAGCATCCAGTGAATTGATTTAACACTTAAAGGTCAATAGCTGTCCGTCCTCCATCCTGAGAGGGATCAGTAACCCAAATAAAGTAGAGCAAGAAAATAACAAATACGAAAGTACGAAAAAATAAAGAAATTTTGATGGTTTATAAACGAAAGGTGGAGGTACTTTCCAATCAGCATCTTATGCAAATAAACATATAGCGTAACAGTTAATGCACCAGGAAATGCCATCATGATATTGAGTAAATAACAAGCCATCCCGGGATCGTTTGGCCAGTAGAGGACAAAAATATAAGACTTGAAGAAGTTTTCTGTGTTACTTAAAAGGTTAATATAGTGGGAAAAAAAAGAGTTAACAAATTTTAAGTCAACAGGGATAATTGCTCACTAACGTCCCAAAAGTTCCACAGTTGATTATGCAAGCAGCTCCAAAATGGTGCAGCGCAGAAGTCCGGTTGTGCATTGAATGCCTCATAGCCAACACCAATTTTGTTGCATTCAAGACCATCAAGTGTAAACCTAACTCTTTCAAGAAGCATCCACTTGGAAAAATTGCTCCCAAGGTTTAGAGGTTGACCTGGACCACCCTTCAAACATAGAGAAACAGCTACTCAAACATGAAACAACATTCAGATATAGTTTTGTATGATGATTGACAACTGTTGGGCACATGCTACTCTGTCTGGATTTATTAACGCACTTCATCCCTTTTAAACAAATCTAATTAGCATCCACAGACTAAATATGGTTGAGGAATTTTCATGAACAATAAATAAGAGTAAAACCGCAACAGAGAATTCTTAAAACCAAGTGAGGGATAATTTGGGTAAACTATGGGTATTTTCGAAGTTATAAATACATACAAAAAATGGAATGTAGAATACACAAGACAATATTTTAGAAGTTACCTGTCTAGGAATAACAAGGTAGAAGTCATCAAATGATGGAATGTTTGTGTACCCAACATAATCTCCAACCAGGTTTACCCTCAAAAATTGATCACCCGATACTGCAGTTCTGTTCTCAGGACCCACTACCACTTCCTGACAAAGTGATTAGAGTTGTGAAGATATTAAGAAAACTTAATATCACATGACACAGATACGCAAGATGAACCCAACTAAGCGGATTCCAACAAGCTGCATACCTTTGGTTTTTCTCAGGTTGCTATCAAATAAATGATCTTGGTTAACCGTTAAAGTAGTACACATTTTAGAAACAAATCAAGTTGATTCCATTAAGAAGTTAAGATAATTCCACAATTAAAATGGTAAGACATCCATGGAGATGGCCATCCAAGATTACTAAAGCCAGCTAACAAATATATGATTTACAACTAGTAAGTAAAGAAACAAATATATGCTCCTGGAGATGGCCTACAAATATTACTAAATGGATCGAAAAAATATATGATCCTTCTTACAATATTACTGAGTAGAGAAATAAGTGATAGATTAAATTAAGATATTAGAGAATTTCGCAATTTACATTGGTAAGACTTGCATAGAGATGGTTTGTGACTGTATGGAAGTATGTGTGCATAACCTAGAATGTCGTTATCCCAATCGCAAGTTTCACTTTGCGTGAAATGAAGATAATTTTAATGGTGCCGAAAACCTTTGTCCAGTTACTCTTCATAGTTTCTCTCCCAGAAGTAGAAATATGCCATTTTCCCTCATTCTTAATATTATGTTGGTTCGTCGAAAAAATTTAATAGAACTTTATACAGGCAAGTAAGTTAATAAACATTGAAATTCAAGTAGAGTTGGTTGAACGCGAATAAACATGTCATGGAAATAGAAGTGTTCAGACTAGCTTCATTCCCAGTGAAGCCAATTTACGACACTATCAAATATCAACCAATAAAACCAATTTACGACACTATGATAACGAAATATCAACCAATGAATAAGTGTGATGAATATGAAAGAGAGAAGCTACTGCACGAGCAAAGATATTGACTAAATTTGAGGAGTAGCGTACCGAGGTCTTTGATCTTGTCTTAACCTCAACTCTGATACTAAATCCAACAGACTGTTGTCCAATTGCAAAAATGTGGAACCTGACAGCATATTTTTCAGAAGTTGACAATTAGAGAAAAATAGATCACAGTAAATATACGTTAAACTAGGTAAGCAATGCCTGTCCACGCGCCAGACGGGATCATCGTTGATTTGATACTTCAAATTTGCAATTTACTTTTAAATGGTTTCCAAATCACTTTTAGCAACTCATGCACTGTTTTAGCGTAGAAATTTTACCATTGCACACAAGCTAGTAAAAGATGGTATATCCTGGTTTATGAATACTTATATAACAGAAGGAAAAACAAACGATTGGTACTTCACCATTCATCCGTAAAACGAAGACAGTGTGCAGTATTTGCTTTCCCTTTCATCAGCTTGTCAACTGAAATTTATGAAATCCGTATCATGCTTGCACAATATTTTATGCCCACTGTAAAAATGATGTGTTAATGCACAAGCAAAAAATACTTACAGAAATTTCCGCAGGATGATGGAACCCTTCGCTGTTGTCCACAAGGACAACAAGTTGGCTACGCATTGAGCAGAGGCCAAACATCATGCATTATGTTTTCAAACGACTTACATATTAATGATTCGCTTATACAGTCGAAAGAACACAAATATGGCAACTAGAAGTGTTGGGTCAGCTAGGATGACTCAGTGATTTCGTTAAGAGCATTAAGGAAACCTTAATAACTTTTAATAAGCATTCATCTGTAGCATTTCATTTTGATTAAGTTAGATTTAGCATTTCTTCTGCTCGCACATTTCTGTAGCAAAATAAGAAAATGCAAGATACATTCATGTTTCAGCAGAAATTTTGGGGGTATTGTTAACTACGTGTTATCCAAGAAAGTGCTTCGATCAAATTGCATTAAGGCCCTTTATATGAAAATAGTTTCATATATTAGCTTCTAAGAAAATTGCTCACAATACCTTTCTGACAAATAACTCCAATGCACTAAACAAAGTGGCTATAAACAGGGGAGTTAGCCTGTGAAGTGTACCTGAGTATGCTCTATAATGTGGCCACTACCATCTCGCAACCTATAGAGAAAGAATAGAGAACAATCAAATAGTAATTTGAGTACCAAGAAGCAACAAAGAGCATACTTTGGCAGTTTTTCCATGGTTCCACTTCATGATTCTACTTGCCTCTCACATACTTTAACCACCCCTGCTCCAGCATCAGGCTCACATTTTCGGGTTTGAACATAAAACTCTTGAGGCTTATAAGCAACATCCTGCGAGAGGCAAGATTTTAGTCACTTATAATAAACCATGAAAAGATGTTAACATTACCAGTATGAATCATAAATCATAAGATCCTTTGGTAAAATCATCACAGATACCAGAACCCATACGATAGCATAAATATCTTATATCCAGCATATATTCATCATGAACTATTTTAAGCCAAAGTTTCTAGTATCAACCGTGTTAAAAATGGAATTAAGGCAATGCATTTCATAACAAGGCATAATTCATCGAAATTATATATATGAAAGAGAAATTGCCACTGAACTAATTGAAGGAAAAAGGAGCACCCTGATTGCTGATTTCCCGGATAAATACAAAAGGGGAAAAAGCGCCTACCAGATGTTAAACTTACTCGTAGATACGTCAATTCGTACATCGCATAAGTAGCAGATTTGTTGATAGTGATCAGCGGAGGGACTCGAAGTGTGCGCATATGGTTAGTCGAATTCTCCTCTGCTTCTACTATCTCTGCCACCATCGACGCCTCCCTCCCACTCTTACGACACGTTAATAGATAGTAAACCGATCAAAATTCGGAAGGAAACAAAAAGCAACCCAAAAGGCGGCAAATTTCTAGTACTAGAGAGTCTCACTATTCCATCAAGCTTACCGTTTCACTGGGTACAACCAAATTGAGGATGATCTTCGAGGTGCAGTTGAGCCCATCTGCTTCCGAGACTTTCTGGCATTTTTCGAGCTTTGATTTGGCCAGAATCTGTACACTGGAGGCTTCCGTCGAGAGCGCAAATATGGTGGAAGCCATGAGAATTAGGGATTTCATGTTACAGTTGCTCCGATTCGATGGATCTTTGGAGTTGGAACATTCATGAGAACGGACCGACATTTGTACGAGCGGTCGGCGAGGTGTACAAAAATGATACAAGACACTCAGACATCACGCACGTGAATTCATATTTACTATCCAAAACATATCCAATACACATCAAACACCAATTGGTGCGTATATGCTCATAAGTCATGAATGTATTTTGAGTGTCAAATCTGGATGTTTTATAGCATTCCTCCCATCCTACACCCTTTTATATTTATAAATATGGGACCTAACACACACCAATATGCGTATGCGCTCTCATATGGTGTGAGTGGGGAGTATAGAGGTGTGCACATAATGGGAATGCTTTATATCATTTCTCTTATCGGTAACACTTGAAAGTAATAGGGACCTAGTGTCTTTTTTTTTTATTTGATCAGTAATGCATTTGATTTTATTAATTGTAAATGCAAATATACGTGGACTATTTATATTAGAGAGATGTTACGCGTATAACTGCGAAATCGAAATTTTAAATCGAAAGATTGGAAAATGATGAAAATAACTCTCCCCATTTAGCACAAAAACACTATCGGGTCGGGATTATTTTAGTCATTTTCCTACCGTTTGGTTTAAAATTTCAATTTAGGTTGTACGTTAAGCATTTTCCTTTACAATATTGTCCCCTCTCCTCATTACGACAAGTGTAACTAGACCTACATACAATAATTCATGATAAACAAGATTCTTTACCTGCTTCAGTCATCACGAAGATCGACTTTACTTCAGCACAATTTGGATTCAGCTCAATTCTGTCAACTCGCCACTGGAGGAATACCCATCCTGATGCAAAGCAGGGGGGTCTCTACACCAATTTGCGTACAATTGTATCCGGTGAAGAGATTTTGTTGTTTAAAGACAAGTCATAGCTGCAGTTTTATATTTTACATGAGTTTATCTGCATTCCATGATTCCTGCTGAAAAATTAATCCGTTTCGCTATTTCCAGAACTGCCACGAAGCAATTTACCAGAATGCATTCCAGTTGCGCGATGTCCATGGAGGTTTAAGTCACTGCATGTGATCAAAAGACAGTCTACGTCGTCTTCCAGTGAATGCGGTAATGCAGTTGCAGGTACGTGCAGCCAGCTATAAACTTTGTCCCAAAAAATATTCCATTTCGAACATTCCTAGAATAGATGTAACTTGGTCTCCTCCCCCTGCATGCAGAGTAGGCAATTGGTAGCAGCCATCGTGACTCTGCATCGATGAAGATTGGCCATCGTTGGGAGTCTTTTGTACAGGAGGTGCCAAACAAAGAAACAGATTCTTGAGGGTACAATTCTGTTCCAAGCTGGATTAGTACCATAGTGATTTATATTTTCAATCCACTACCGCTGCATGAGGTCTAGATGTGTCTGTCTAGTAAATGATTTTGATCCATAGGAGTATACCAGATCCACTTATCAAGTTTTTGTATAGGAGCAGGAATCTGTGACAACTCAATAAGTAGAATTGTCAATTGATGTATTTATTGTTCATTACATAAACCCGCCCATGTCCAATCCCAAATCCATTGATATATGAATATTCCCTTCTATGCAATAGTGATATCCTTATCTCCTCCAACCAAATAAAGTTCCACAAACTTCTCCTCAAACTCAAATCTCCAAGCCATTTATCTCTCCAGAATAATGTTTGATCATCCATGCCTATCACTCGATATAGATGTTGCTTAGACCAGACATCTGAAATAATATGTTCTCGTATCCTTCTACCAGTTAGAAGCACTTTGATTTACGAGCCATATAAACCATCCAGAACTCGTCTCCATATAAACTGTCCAGAACTCGTATCCACAAATACTCATCATCTAGTAACAATATCCGATATTCACATTTAGTTAGTAAAGCTGAGTTAAAAGTTTTTTACTTTTGAACCCCAGTCCCCCACGTTCAAGTGGGTAACAACATCTCTTCCAACTCAACCAAAAATTACTCATTTGACACTCCACCTTTGTTCCCCACAGAAAATTCCTAGGTAGGCTCGTTATTTTGTTCAATACTCCATTCAGGGCCTTGTAGATAGAAAAGTAGAAGAAGGGAATACTTGTGAGGGTAGATTTCAGTAAAACCAGCCTACCTCCAAAGGAAATGTATCTATCCTCCCACCATGTAAGCCTTCATTCAATCACATTTAAAACTAGCCTCCATGTCTCCAGCTTTCGTGGATTAGATCCAATAGAGACTCCAAGATGTTTAAATGGTATAGTCTCTGTTCTGCACACCAAAATGCGAGCGTGACTAAGTATTTCTGAGTGTCTGAGGTTTACTGCATATAGCTTGCTTTTACTGTAATTGACTTTCAGACCCGAAGTAACCTCAAAATCCTTAAGACCCCTTTAATTGTTCTAGTATCAATAAGTGTACAATTTTCAAAAATAATAGTGTCATCTACGTATTGCTAATGAGTGATTAATTTGAATCTTCTGCCTCCCAATCTCATAGCCCCGCAGTTCTCCACATCTCATAGCGCGAGTCAAGAGGATGTTTAAGCCCTCAACTGCTATAGCAAATAGCATAGGAGATAGTGAACAACGTGCTTCAATCCTCTGTGAAGTTGGAATTCCCCACATGTACTTCTATTTACCATAATAGATATTTGAGCCGAGGTGACACAACTTCTAATCCACCCCAACCATTTAGTGCGAAAAGCTATAGCAGCCATGATAGAAAATAAGTACCCCCAATCTACACTGTCTTCAAAGTCCACCTTGAAAAAAATACACTTCTTTTTGGTTCTCGTAGCTTCATTCAAAACTTTGTTGGCTAGTAGCACACTATCTAAAATATAATACTAGGGCAAAAACAACTCTGGTTTGTAGATATCAATCATGGGAGAACTCTTTTCAAATGGGTAGCTAGACTTTAGATAGAATCTTGTAGAGGCTAGTCACCATTGACATTGACCTGAAATATGTGATGTGTATTTTTTGGTGCCAGCGCACAAATGTAGCAATAATTCCCTTCACCGGTCTCGAGTTCTCCCAAAACTCATTACAAATTTGCAGAACAGTGTCCTTAAGCACATGCCAGAAATATTTGATGAACTTAAAATTGAATTTATCAGGGTCAGGGCTTTTCCTACTCTCACAAAATGTCACAGCTTTCACAATTTCTTCCTCCGAGAATGGCAATATCACATCTTCTTTATCTGCACCACATAAAGCCTTCTCCAAATTCCATTGTGTTCGTGGTCTGGGGGTATTTTCAGCCGCATAATGAGATTTAAAACTCTCATGTATAAATTTCTACACTTGCATGACCTCAGTAATCCATTGAACATCAATCATCATATCAAGCACAGTGTTTTTGCAGCAATTTTTCTTTAATATTGCATGAAAATAACTGATGTTAGCATCACCTACACCTACAGAGAGCCATATGCTTCTCGATTTTTGAAAGAGGAGGCTAGAGAACATCTTACTCAGTTTTAATAATTCCACTTCTGCCTGCTTCTTCTCTGGCTTCCCCTCCCCTGTAAGTGCCCGAGTTTCCATCATCATATCATACTGTCAAATAGCATCTTCATGTTGCTTGATATTGTTTGGCAGCTTACAAACACTTCAGCATTCCATTCTTTAAGCATATTTCTCAGTTGTTTCATACGTTGTTGATATACAAAACCTGTTGTACCTATTCCAGCTGTCAAATGCCAACTAGCAGTGACATAGGGCTCAGATTCAGAGTGCTGAAACCAGGCATCTAGACTCAAAAGGGCTTAGGTCCCCAATTTCGAGTATCATCCTCCAATAACAGCGGACAATGATCGGAATATTTCCTATTTAAAGTTGTTTGAGTTAGATTTGTCCTTGTATTTATCCAGCCTTCAGATAGGAGAAAACTATTTATTCGGCTAGTACTAGTTCCACCAGGTTGGAACCAAGTGAAATTTCTCATCTGCAGAGGTAGATCAATAAGTTCAGCAACCTCTATTAAAGTGTTGAATTCCTGATTTTCAGTATTAGAGCTAAGGCCAGCTCCACTTCTCTCGCTTCTTTCTCTCGCACAATAATAGTATAAGCCTACTGGCACCACATGTAATCTGCCAATCAAAGCAGCCCAATGATTTCTTCTCCTGCTTAATATGAAAGGAGTATATATATATTAGTTGTTCTCACTTCATCTTGGTGCTCCCCCATTGACCAATCATTTCCAAAGCTCCTTCACATTCCCAACTGCCAGTCATTGAAAATACGTCTTTCCTCCAACTACTCGGAATACCTCCAGAGAAACCCTGTGAGGGTTGAAATAAATATTCAAAGTCTACCCCTCCTCATAGTCTAGTACATATTCTTCTGTCTATAATTTCCATTTTAGTTTCTTGCAGACAGTGGATAAAAAGCTACACCGAGCCTGGAACAAACTGGCACCTAGAAGAATCCGGTTGTTTGTATGGAAACTCTTACAAAGCCGAGTCCCAACAGCTGATAATCTACAGAAAAGAGGCATGATCATGCTAGCCTCGCATAGGCATTGCATCTGGTGCGCAATTGAGGATGAGACAGTTGAACATCTGTTCTTCAAATGTGCTTATGTTGTAGATGTTTGGAGGTAAATATATGAATGGCTTGGAGTGGCACGGGTTGGAAAAACATCTCCTTTGGAGCACTTCACAGATCGCATGAAGATGGTAAAAGGAAGAGATAGCAATGCAATTTGGAAATCAGTATGGATGTCCACTGTTTGGCACCTTTGGTTAGACAGAAATTGTATACGTTTTGACGGTGAAGGTGTTGTTGACACAGTTGAGAGCATAAAGCTTGCGGTGTGGTATTGGCTCATTGCCCACAGTCGAGCATCAGCTACAGCCACTACATCCGACTGGTTATTAGCTCCAGTACTGTCTATGAGCATCCACGTAATAACTAATGGCTAGCTTTTGTTGTTAGATGGAGGGATCTCCTGTTAACTGTAATGTGCAATTTTATTGGAAATAAAATCATTCACTTATGAAAAAAATGAAAAATTATTTAATATTATAGACTGAAAATAAAAAAATAGTATCAAGATGCATGGTGCTCATAATTATAATCACCGAAAAACAAAAAATTATCCCTGGTGAGGCCTGGCAGGGAAGCGTGGTGGTGAAGTGAGGATTTGCAAATTAAAGTTAAAGCCAAACAAGATAGCTTTAGGCAACTTATAGCAACAAATGGGGATGAGGAGAGGTTGTAATGAAAAGAGGTGTACCGTCAAGCAAGGATCGAAGCAAAAAGGGCAGTGACAGAACCTAAAAATAAGGCATATGAGGGTATGTATACGAGATTGGATACTAAAGAGGGAGCACAAAATATATACAGGCTTGCAAAGACACGAAATCTGAAGAGTAGAGATATTGATATTGTTAAATTTATCAAGAATGAGGAAGGAAAAACCCTTTTCTCGGAGGGGAATATAAGAGAGAGGTGGAACAATACTTTAGTAAATTATTTAACGAGACATGTGGGTATAGTAGCTATATAGAAAATAGAGAGGTGCACCGACCCATAAATCAGTGCGTGGTTAGACAGATATCGACAGATGAGATGAAGGGAGCCCTTAGTAAGATGAGAGGTGCGAAAGCAGTAGGGACGGACAACATACCGATTGAAGTGTGGAAGTGTTTAGGAGACATAGGCATCAAGTGACTAACGACTCTTTTTAACATTATCCTGACGACAGGAAAGATGCCAGAAGAGTGACGAAGTAGAGTAGTAGTTCCACTCTATAAGAATAAAGGTGATGTGCAACAATGTGGCAATGATCGGGGTATTAAACTCCTAAGTCACACTATAAAATTGTAGGAAAGAGTTATTGAACTTAGACTACGGGGTGAAGTGCGAGTGAAGGAGAACTAATTTGGTTTCATGCCAGGGAGATCGACGATGGAAGCAATCCATCTCCTCAGACAGCTAATAGAAAAATACCGGTCACGTAAACGGAATCTCCATATGATCTTCATAGACCTAGAAAAGGCATATGATACTATACCGCGAGAGGTTATTTGGAAATGTTTAGAAACCAAGAAGGTCCCATGGATGTACGTAAGGGCTATATAAGATCTATATGAGGGTGCGAAGACTAGTGTCCCGGTGGGAGAAACAAAGTATTTTTAATGGATATAGGATTGCATCAAGGGTCAGCACTGAGTCCATTTCTGTTCGCAGTAATTATGGATGTACTCTCTCAGAATCTACTAGATAAAGTATCATGGTGTATGTTGTTTGCGGACGATATTGTCTTAGTGGCTGAAACAAAGGAGGAGGTCAATGCTAAGTTAGAGTGGTGGAGAGAGACATTGGAGGCTAAGGGCCTCCGATTGAGTCGCGCGAAGACGGAGTATATGGCATGCAATTTCGCCAATAAAATGGAGGAAAGTAGTACGGAAGTGATGATTGCGAACTAGACCCTCTAACAGAAAGATAGTTTCAAATATCTAGGATCCATCATAAACACGATGGATGTATGGAAGGTGACGTTGTCCATTGCCTCAAGGTCGGATGGACGAAATGACAGCCGGCTACTGGAGTGTTATGCGATAAAAAAGTCTCACTCAAGTTAAAGGAAAATTTTTATAGAACGGTTATACGACCGGCGATACTCTACGGGTCAGATTGTTGGGGTATGAGTCTTTCACATATGCGGAAATTTGAAGTAGCGGAGATGCGAATACTAAGGTGGATGTGTGGTCGCACGAGATTAGACAAGATTCCAAATGGGATATTTAGAGATACAC
Organism: Pinguicula primuliflora; assembly: GCA_025802335.1. Classification (NCBI taxonomy): domain Eukaryota; kingdom Viridiplantae; phylum Streptophyta; class Magnoliopsida; order Lamiales; family Lentibulariaceae; genus Pinguicula; species Pinguicula primuliflora. The sequence goes on along the minus strand of JAOYMZ010004915.1, from coordinate 2,426 downwards.
TAGGTGTCGCATCTATAAGTGCCAAACTAAGGGAAGGAAGGTTGCGATTGTTTGGACATGTACGCTGAAGGAGTTTGGACGATCCAGCCAGGAGAGTCGAAGGATTATAAATCGAAGGGCGACGAAGGCGGGAGAGACCTAAGAGGATATGGGATGAGCAGATTTGGTAGATTTAGTAAGATTAAACCTCTCCGAAGACATAATCTCTGATAGGACGAGTTGGAGACGTCATATTACGGTTAAGATACATAAGATTATATAGAGTAGTTATTTGCTTATTGATCTCTAGACTGATAGGTATTTAGTTATTTAGTTTGATCGTTATTTGCGTAGGCATTCATTTATTTCGGTATGTACGTAGTGCATGGTTAGGTTAAGTAGGTATTTCATTTATACTTCTTTCTCCTTTTATTATTTTATTATTTGTATTATTATTTTTTATTTTACTTTATTTTTTTTTCGAGCTGGGGGTCTCCACGGAAACAATCTTTCCATCCTGTTGTGGGGTGGGGGTATGATTGCGTACATCCTACCCTCTCCAACCCCTGCCTAAGGACGGGATTTACTGGGTATGTTTAGTTTGGTTTGTTTTGGTTTGGTGAAGCGAGTACGAAAGAAAAGCAAATATATGTATATATAGGGAAATCTTCATGTGTACAATCTTGACGTCTACAATTTGTGTGTGACACCATCCATTTTCGAAATTGGTCGTACCATTGGAAAATTTATACATAGAAGATAAAAAGCCCCATGTTCCGGCGATTTCGTCGCCGGGAATTCCTAAAACCCTATAAGGACTATTTAACCAAGGAAAAAAGATTTTAGAAATTCCCAGCGATGAACTCGCTGAAACTTTGCCAGAACATGAGGCTTTTCTTCTTCTATGTATAAACTTTTCAATGGTGTGACCAATTTCGAAAACGAATGGTGTCACACACAAATTATATACGAATTATATACGCCAAAATTGTACATACGAAGATTTTCCATATACGCTCCCCTTATAGTGTACAACACCTATTTGTACAATTTTGGCTTATTTGTACAATTTTTATCCTCACCCTCCATTTTCATTTTTTTTTGGTAGGTCCCTCCATTTTCATTTGAATGGCCAAGATTGCTCTTATTATTTAATGACGTGGCACCTACAAAGTGACAGCAACTTAACGGAAACAAGATACACTTGACGGAAAATCTCTTACAGCAACAAAAATCTGTTTAACCAAAAACATCATGCAACAAAAATCTGTTTAACCAAAAACATCATGCAACAAAAATCTCTTTAACCAAAAACTGGCCGTTTCATCTAAAAACATCCTAAAAAAATGGGAGAACAACCCGATTGGTTAAGGTGTATGAAGACGTTAACTTGCAACAAAAAAACCTTGAGAATTCTCTTAGCAAACAGCAACTTAAACCAAAAAGTCAAAGAGGGGTTACCTAGTGGTTATAGAGTGACAATTGTACTCATAGATCACAAGTTTAAAACCCCCTCAATCACATCACCTATTAAAAAAAAGCAACTTAAACCAAAAAAATTCTGCAACTTCAACTAAAAAAATTCTGCTGATTTCAACCAAAAAAAATTCTACAACAGATTTCAACAACAAGAAAAATTCTGCAACAGATTACAACAACAAATACAATTCTTCGACAGATTTCAACAACCAAAAAATTCTGGGACAGATCTCAACACTATTCTTCATACTCTTCCTCGTCTTCTGCGTTTGTTTGCTTACTCTCATACCAAAGCCAGCGACCTTAGCAAGATATCACGAACTGTTCAAAGAGCACAAACTGAAAGAATATAACTAAAATCTGTATAAAAACGCAAGAAAAAAAAAGATTACAAATGGGAGTTGTTCGATTGTATGGGAGAAAAAAACACACCTCAATTGACAGAAAGCTCCCACCGATTGTTCCGACCTTCGAAAAAATCAAACCTCAATTGACAGAAACTCACGACCTTCGAAAAAATCACTCTCCCATTGCTGGCCAATCTCCCGTCGCCGACCACTCACCCTTAGCTGGCCACTCTCCCGTCGCCGGCCAGTCTTCCGTCGCCGGCCACTCTTCCGTCGCCGGCCACTCTTCCATCGTTCGGCTTGTGGAATCCGCAATTTCTCCACTGCCCGAATTCCTCAACCGTCGCGTGAAGTGTGAAGAAATCCCTAATTTTTGTGTTATTTAGAGATGCCACATCATTTAATGATAAAAATAATCTTGGCCACTCAAATGGAAATGGAGGGTGGGGATTAAAATTGTACAAATAAGGCCAAAATTGTAAAAATAGGTGGGATCAAATGCCCTACATTTAAATCTACTGGTGAATCGTCCGTGGATAAAGCGACTGGTGCGTAAAATTATCGTGCGTAAAATTACCTGTGTGGGAGATGTGGTTTTGTTCGTTTTCATTTTCCTCTTTT
>JAOYMZ010004904.1:0-17125 GCA_025802335.1 Pinguicula primuliflora | reverse complement strand
TGGGCTTCTAGAATTAGATCACTTTAATTAAGCTCATTGCTTAAAATAAAATAGCTTCACAATATTATAAATAATTCCAACATTTCAGACCTTTAGACAAAGGCCACAAGAGAATATTTATGAGGTGTGGGAGTGTCTACATAGGAGTTGTCCCAACCACGGTCTACAACATTGGAGATCGATATAATCCTTCTACTTTGGGTTGGATCACAACACTAGGAGGGACGTGGACTCAGCAGCTAATGGGACATTCATGTAGAAGCCCTATAATCAAGCGTATGGTCTCTTGGAAATACTAGCACAGAATTGTTATAAGTGACATGTTGAGAGGTTAGCTCAGAGAGGAGTGAAATCAGTGATGAATGCTTCTCAGAATGATAGTTTGGCAGTAGCTCTGAATAGTGTTCGAGAAAGCGCTGGGCAATCTTTGGGCGGTCAGGGTCCACCTAGCACGTAGGCAACCTAGGCGCCCGCTTAGTAGCTACTGAGTGGGTACTTAAGCGGTATTCGGGCAGGGCAGAGGGCAACCACCCAGTGCTTAGGCAGTCCCTAGGCGGGCGGAGCGGCTTACTTCTTGAACTGAGGCTCTGAATGCTCTTACAGCTCAAGTAGCTTAGTGGGGGACTCAACAGAAGATCCAACAGCAGCAGCCCCCTCGAGCTTTTGTATTGCAGTAGCCTGTGTGTGATTGTTGTGGAGGAACTCATCATGTGAGCAACTACCAAGACTCTCCTCAAATTGATGTTGAACAACTGAATAATGTGCAACAACAGAGGTGGCAGCAAGGTGGATTTCAAAATAATTTCAAAAAGAATGAAGCACCTGGCTTCTCTTGAAGTAACCCCTAGGGTGCTCTGAATTCCCATCTTTTGCAGTCTCCAACCCTTAAACCTCACTACCAGTAGACCTCTGATGCATCTAGGAGCCAAGACACTGATCAGCTTGCTAGTCTAAAGGAGATGCAACGTCAGAACTCTGAGATGATCGAGCATCTCACGTAATATAACTTGAGTTTCTCTTCTAAGATGGAAAACACTCTTCAACAGCATCAAGTAACTATGCAAAGCCAGCAGGTAACCTTGAGGAAACTTGAGAACACTGTTGGGCAACTTGCTTCATAGCTCCAGGAGAGGCAGAAGGGAGTCTTGCCAAGCGTCATCGAGAACGACCCAGAGAGAGTTGTCATGCCATCACATTTAGGTCTGAAAAGGAATCGGAAGAACCTCAACTACCCTCTGTGATCGTTCCAGCAGTTGAGAAAGAACAAGAAAAGACTGAAGAAGAGAGCACTATCCAGTTAACTGTGGAGTGCTCAGATGTGCATAATAAAAGAATACCTCCAAAATTGGCTGATTCAGGGAGTGGCACCATCCCTTGTTCTATAGAAGACTTCACTTTTAATAGGGCATTATGTGATTTAGGTTCAAGTGTCTATTTAATGCCTTTCTCTCTTCTGCAGAAGTTAGGTTTGAAGGAGACTACACCCACGGGTAGAACACTCTGCTGATAGACAAGTCTTGTAAGAAGCCAAGAGCAGCTATAGAAGATGTCTTAGTGAAAGTTGATAAGCTTTGCTTCCTGGTGGACTTCGTGATTCTGTACATGGAGGAGGATCTAGGAGTTCCCATCATCATGGGAAGGCCTTTCTTAAGAACCTATGGAGTTGTGATTGATGTGAAAAAGGGTGAGTTGAAGCTCAAAAGTGAAGATGAAGAAATTTCTTTCAATGTTTACTTTGTAACGAGAGAGCCTCTGGATGCTAACAAGGTGTTGGACCAATATCATGACATTGAGATGCAGCAAGATAAGCCATCTCCTGATTCAAGAAGCATTAAAGACACATCAAAGACCTGCTTGGATAGTGAGAAGCATGAAGTGCTCCAGGAACCCTCGATGAACCAGTATATCATCTGTTTGAATGAAGAGGGGCTTTGGGGCCCTAGATCTGTTGAGCCATTGGGGGAGAGGCTCCCACATAAGTAAAGTCCTCCCATTGACCCAAGCAAGCTTGAATGGAAGCCACCCTTCAAAAAGAAAGAGTCTTAGAAGCCCTATGAACTAAAAGTAATGAGAAAAGCCAAGTGCTCCCTAGATTCGGGATAGGGAGACTAAATTGCAACAAGAAGAAGCCTATCTAGAGACTATAAACCTAGAGCTTCTTGTGAGGCAACCCAAGCTAAGTATCTTTCCATTTCTTTTATTTTTTTTACTTTCTTAGTTTTCTAACTAGTTTGATGCAAGAGAATGCAGTAAAGCCGGTTTGAGCCAAGTGTGGGGTACCTACACCCCTTGATCAGTCACTCTACACGAAGAGGAAGGTGTTCAAAGAAGCTAGAACTCATTGAAATCCAAGAAACAGCAACTCCCAGATTGTATTACTCCAATCCTCTTGAACATAAACTCTATGATTTCTGCACATACTTGGAGACAATCATGATTTTAAGTGTGGGGTGGGGATGTTGCATTTGCTATTGAGCTGAGTTATTTATGTATATACTGTTGAGTTACTGCTTTTGAGCTTTTGGATTCAATTTGGTTCGCCTTGATGCATTTTAGCCCATTTTTTCGCTTGAACACCTTGATCTATGCTCATTTCACATTCTCATTGTTAATTGTTTACTATGCATGCTTACTGATTGTGGCTTGAATAGTTGTTGATATCTATTTGGGTGAGAAAGTTAGGTTCTTCATTGGTTTTAAAGGTTGTAGTGCATGAGCTGAGTGACATCCAAAATTGAGTATTCACACTAATTTTTTATGAGGTTAGGGGGTAAAACAGTTTCTAGTTTGGTCTAAGTGAGTGGATTGTGGTGAACCTTCTCTTGACACATGCTGATTAGAAGCTCGAACCAGCTAGAGTTCAATGGAAAAGGCACAAGGAAAGCAAGGTTAGAAAGTTTGTGCAATGAAAGAAGAAAGAAGGTCATGAAACCTCAATTCAAAGAAATAAAAAGGGATGGAAATCCAGCAACTTGGAGCCCATAGTACCGATCATAAGAAGTTCTAAGGCCTACAAATGAATCTACAAAGAGTCTTGGAGCAAATCCAGGTAGCAAGAAGTCAGCAATCACAAGAGAAAAGCTGAGTTACAAATCAGACATCAAAAAAGTTCAACGAAGATAAAGAAGAAACAGTTTGATGCAAGCAAGAAGAGGAGTTAGGAGCAGTTGATCACCTTGATCTCTCACTCAGATTAGACATAGGAGGTCTGTCCACGTTCTATGCAAGCTAAATGTGAGAGGCCATTTATTCTGTCCAACTCCATCAAGAGAGAAACTGTCACTTATATACAGTCCCTAAAAGAAAGAGTGTGATGAAGTTGAGACTTAGCTTGAGATAGTTGCAAAGCTCGTGCACTAAGGTAATAGGGAGAGAATGAAGAGTCTAGTTGATCCCTAGAGAAGCAAAGATAAGCTCAAAGATACATATCTAGAAACTGCTAGGAAGCATATACTCATAGAATGTGTATTGAGGACATTTTGATCTCCTCTTGATTCTGTCCATGCCTCTTCTTTCTATCTGAGTTCCTTTTGCAACACCTTGATAGTGTACTATCCATTTGAGTTATATAGGTGCATTGAATGACTGATTCAAGTTGTTCTTCTAATGACCAGATTAATCTTTACCATGCTTGCTCTTTGCATTGTTTCATTATTTACTTGCACATGTGCTTCATTGATTCAATCTTTGGTTGCTTACACCTATTCTATACTTGAGGACAAGCATTGTTCAAGTGTGAGGTTGTGATAAGCCAAGATCATATATGGTATTAGCATCATTTAATCATGCATTTATGAGAGGATCATGGCTTATTTTCTCACTTTGTATCTTATTTCAAGCTTATTTGTGCTATCTAGGTGCATGAGGGACTTGAGAACGTGTTATACAATATTCCCACATGCAAAAGGGAACAAAAGAACAAAAACTAGCCAAATCGGGAAAAGGCCACCTACTCCTCCAAAAGATGTTCCATTTCAGTGAAAGAAGAAGAGAAAGACTTCCAGGCCCTTTCAAGAAGCATATCTACCAAACCACGAGGCTGATCAAGCTGTAATTGTACATGGACACTCCCTAAGAAGTCCTCTAAATTACCTTCACATATCATATGTATATGAGGCCGATAAGATATAGATACACACGATTTGTCCATATCGGGTAAATTGGAGGTGCATTGACCAAGCTATTTCTTGTAGCTTGCATATCTCTCAATCCACTTGGCGGATTGGCCTGTAATTTTACATGAGTGTTGACCTAGAAGTTATATACAATTCATTTTTACATATGAGAGACAAAAGAGGCGTCCAATCTAGGTTTTGATGTCCAATTACCAAACTAGGTCGAGTGCAGATGCAATGACCGAGATGTCCTTAAATGCACTTGTATCTTTCATTCCACTTGAGGGGCAGCCTGCCATTGCACCAGAAGGTAATCCTAGAAGGGCTTGACATCCTCATTCGACCATAACACACTTTGTAGGCGCAAGACTTGGAGATTTCTCAGGGAAGAAGACACACCCAAGAAGAGGAAAAAACTTGGAGAGGCGGATTCCTTCGATTCTTATGGCATTTTCTTGCATCTATTCAGTAGTTTGTGTATCTCAAGCCCTAAGAATGAGCTAAATTGTTAAACTTGAGGCTCAATTGAGCCGAACCATGATGTTTTAGCTAGGGGTGCACAAATTACCTGGACCCAATGGGTTACCCAGACCCGTCCCGATACCCGAACCCAATACCCGCGGGTATCGGGTATCGGGTTCGGGTAGTTTTTTAGCTACCCGAAAAAATTGGGTTCGGGTCCGGGTTATGGGTATCGAGTACCCAATACCCAGACCCGAACCCGATAGGTAAAATTTTTTTAAAAAAATCGGGTTTGGGTCGAGTTACCCAAACCCGGTCCGACTTTTTAAGGCAAAAAACGTGTGAATTTCGGGTTTGGTTCAGGTTACCCGAACCCAAAACCGAAAAAATGAATAAAAAATAAAAAATAAATTAAAAAAATAGGAAAACGGGTACCCGGTACCCGACGATTTCAGGTACCGGGTACCCGAACTCGGGTTCGGGTATTTTTTTAAATACCCGAACAAATTGTTAAGGAAAAATTTAGTCAAGATTTAGTTGTCAACAATATCATACAGAATGGCTAATGAAGTCAACATTGTAAGGCAAGGAATATCAGGAGCAGCTCATGCAATCAATGAGCAGATCAGGCATGCAGACAAAATATCAGGAGCAGCTCATGCAATTAATGAGCAGATCATGCGTGTACTTATTGTCTATTATATAGATTAGTATGAAATGTTTATATATTGTAAAGTGATATGATCATATTCGTATTTAACGTAAATACAAGATTGAGTACCTGACTCATTTTTTCAAGAGTTCCTATCTGCAAACTCTTCTTCCATTCTATCATACACTCTTCTTTCATAAACTCTTCTTCAATTCTATCATGGTATCGGAGCGATGTGCTCACGCAATTGTTAATCGATCCTGAATTGAGTGTCTAATTAAGAGAATTGATCCTTGAACTCGATTGAGTATTCACAATCGATGTCTTGCTCAAAGGTGTGATTGAAGTGTGAACCAATCATCATCTTCATATCTTCATCCCAACAGACCATCACCTGCAACCAGAGTATTCTGTAAAAAAAATGGCCGCAACATCATCTTCAACCTTTTCCTACCCAAATATGTCCCAACTCATCTCAGTCAAATTAGATTCAACCAGTTACTTATCCTGGATGTCCCAGATGTTCCAATTTTAAAGAGCTACGATCTCATGTCCATTGCGGATGGAACTCAGCCATGTCCATCTGCAACTCTGCAGCAACTTAATCCAGAAGGATCAAAAGAAGCAATGCAACTTGTTCCAAATCCCGAATTCACAGATTGGTACAGAAAAGATCAATTTGTACTTGCCTTGATCAATAGCTCACTGTCCGCTGAAGTTCTCCCAGAAACCTACGGCCTGACGAGTGCATTTACTGTCTGGGATAAGTTATCCCGCCGGTTTTCTCCAAAAAAACTCCTCTAGATTGCTGAATCTAAAGCGCAAACTGTAAAATCTCAAAAAGGGAAATCAGACGTGCACGTCATTCCTCCAATCAGCGAAACTTCTTCGGGTTGAATTGTCCGTTGCTGGGCAAAATATTATAGACGATGAACTGATAGATTACATCATCAGAGGGTTGTCACCTGCGTTTCATATGTTCGTGCCTCATATCGCGTTTGCCCTCCGACAAACTAGTCTGACCATGGACGATTTCGACGGGGAATTGCTGACCTTTGAATCCCTAATCTCCGTTCCTCCACCGTCAGACCCAGATGTTGTGGCTTTATGGTCAACAAAAGACATCGTCGAGTTCGGCAATCCAAGATCTCTTGGAGTTTCATATTGCGGCTCATACTGTGGTGGCCGAAATCGATTCTCCGGTGGTGGCAGATTTGGAGGCGAAAACTCAGGATAAGGGCGATTTTACAGTGGCCGTTTCACGGGGAACACCTCCAATTTCTGCAGATCTGCCGGAAATTCCGGTGTATTGGCTGACTGGCGGAGAAATGACAACATAGGTAGATCTAGTTTTTGAGGAAATCGAACTGGGTCGCATAATTCTGGGCCGCATGATTCTGGAAGTGGCAGATTTAATGCCACTAATGGGCCAGCTCGTCCACATGAAGGCAGCCCGAGTCAGGCACGACAGTGGTGGATCAGGTTTTTCGGGTCCATATCGTCAACAGCCCACTACTGAGTCAACTATAGCCAATCCTTATGCTTGTCAAATCTGTGGCGGGACAAATCATACGGCTATTTATTGTTTTAATCGTATGGATTATACGTTTCAAGGCAGACATTCTCCTTCGGAGCTCATGGCTATGGCAGCCTAGTCTAACACTGCGTTTGATAATGGGTTATGGTTTGCTGATTCCGGAGCCAATAATCATATCACTAACGACCTGGCTAATCTTTCTGTGCAGGAACATTACTCCGGAGGAAATGAGGTGGCTGTAGGTAATGGAGAATCTCTGAAAATTCAGCACACTGGTTCAATTACGTGTCAAACCTCAGCTGGTCCCCTTGTTCTCTCAAATGTTTATCATTGTCCAAATGCCTTCGCTAAATTACTGTCCGTCTATAATTTTTGTTGGGATAATAACTGTTTCTTTATACTAACTAAATATGGCTATATGGTGAAGGACAACAAAACGGGGAGTACGCTTCTACAAAGACCTAGTGTCAACGGGCTGTATCCAGTGGACCTATCGAAAGCTGCTACTCTCAAATGTGCCTTGACGGGTATGGTTGGTGTGAAGACATCATTTAATAACTGGCATGAACAGTTAGGTCACTCTGTCGCTCCAATCGTCAGTCGTTTGATTCAAGCTAATAAATTACCTGTCTCACGGCCAAGTTGTCTAGTTTTTTGTGAAGCATGTCAATTAGGGAAAAACAAGCAGTTATCCTTTTGTTCTTCTGAATGTTATTCTCGATTTCCGTTAGATTTAATTCATTCTGACGTTTGGGCGTTGCCTATTTCATCTAATACTGGATTTCGATATTATGTCATATTTATTGATAATTTTTCATGATTTTCGTGGCTATATCCGCTCGCTCATAAATCAGATGTATTTAAATCGTTCATTGACTTTAAAGTCCTAGTTGAAAATTAGTTTTCTCGGAAAATTAAACAATTTTAAAATGATGGTGGGGTGAATACATGTCTACTACATTTAAATCCTTTTTAGTCACACATGGTATAATGCACCACATATCTTGTCCACACACCTCACAACAGAATGGTGTGGCAGAACGCAAGCATCGTCATCTAGCAGACATGAGTCTATGTCTGTTAGCTAGGGCACACTTATCTCGTACCTATTGGTCAGATGCTATGTTTACTGCCAATTTTATCATTAATCGGTTGCCTACACTGTTACTTGATTATAATAGTCCATTTTCACTCCTCCATAGTGTCCTTCCTGATTAATCATTGTTTCGAGTTTTTGGGTGTGCATGCTATCCTTTATTGCGTTCCTATAACACAACAAAATTCATGTACCGTAGTAAAAAATGTGTGTTCTTAGGATACAACACTAAACACAAAGAATGTAAATGCTATGAACCCCTCACGAAACGTGTTTACATATCCCGTAATATCATATTTGATGGGACAAGCTTTCCGGGTATACCAGCTGCAGCTCTTGGCACAACTTCTCATGGCGAGTCTTCACCTATCATGTTGCCTTCCTCAGGTATTCATATTTCACCTCTATCCGTTACACACTCACCTTTGTCCTCCTTCGTGTCTGACCCTGTACCATCCGTCAGTCCTGTCGTAGCTGGTGGTATGCCGTCAGGCCTTGACCCACCTGTTACTGCGCCGTTGCTGCTGCATGACACACCATCATCACCTAGTTGGGATCCTGTACCATCCATCAGTTCCGTCACAGTTGGTGGTATGCCGTCCGGCCTTGACCCATCTGTTACTGTACTACTACTGACGCATGCTGCACGAGCATCCTCTATTTCAGACTTGCCACGCGGCCCATCAGACGACTTGACCACCCCAACCAGGCTCACTCCCGGGGCACTAGGTGGTATGTCTTCGGGCCTCAACCCACCTGCTGACTCGGACACAAGCCTACGTCAAGGGAAGTTGGGTGATCTGGATTCGCCTTGTGATATCTCAGGTATGGAGATTTCCTGTTCCTCTCAGCCATTGTCAGAATCTTGTCATCATATCATTCCACATAACACATCCCGTCCTGTCACTCGTAGTCAAACCGGGTCTCTCAAATTCAAGTCTTTCTCTGATTATCACATGTATTTCGCAACCAAATATCCTGTATATGTTCTGACAAGTGTGCAGATACCTCGAGTACCGTCTACATACCTACAGGCCAAATCTTCTCCGGATTGGTGTGCTGCTATGAAAGAAGAATATGATGCACTGATTGTCAATTCCACATGGTCTCTTTGTCCCCGACCACCACATCATAATATTATTCGCAACAAATGGGTCTACAAGATCAAAACCAAGTCTGATGGGAATGTCGATCGGTTCAAGGCTCGTCTAGTGGCACGTGGATTTGAGCAAACTTATGATTTGGATTATGAGGAGACCTTCAGTCTTGTCATCAAACCTTCCACCATTCGTATACTACTCTGTTATCAGTACAGTTCAGTTGGTCGATCCGCCAGCTTGATGTCTCTAATGCCTTCTTGAACAGTGATATTCTGGAGGAAGTGCATATGGAGCGACCCGCAGGATTTGTCTCACCTACTCATCCTGATTATGTCTGTCGATTGCATAAAACTTTCTATGGTCTCAAGCAGGCTCCCAGGGTCTGGTATGTCAAGTTAGCTAACAGTCTCGGCGCATATGGATTTCAGAGCTCCCAGCTGGACACATCCCAATTTACATATCATCGATCTGACACTCACATCTATATTCTAGTGTATGTTGATGATATCTAGATTACTGGGATGCATCGGAGTATGATTGAGGATTTGGTTGGATATCTTCAGTCCCAATTTAAGCTTCGTGATCTAGGAGAGCTCAACTATTTCCTAGGCATGCAAGTAACTCGTGATAGCACCGGACTTCACATCCGGCAAAGCAAGTACATACATGAGCTATTGGAAAAGACCAAGATGCTCGGGGCCAAGCCAAAGCAGTCACCCTCCTCCACTGACACTCGAGCACGGGATCTGACAGGGGATATACTGTCTCCTACAGAGATTATCACATATCGGAGCACAGTAGGAGCTCTTCAATATTGCACCCTCACTCGACCAGAGATTGCTTTTCAGGTTAATCAGTTGTGTCAATATCTCCAGCAGCCTCTCACCTGTCACTGGCAAGCAGCAAAATGCATACTTCGCTATCTAAAGGGGTCTATAGACCATGGTCTATTGTTCACCAAATCAGACTCTCCTAGTCTTACTCTTGAGGTATTTTGTGACGCTGGCTGGGCAGGAGACAGACAGGATCGTCGCTCTACCTCCGGGTTTGGTGTCTTTTTGGGTTCCAACTTGATGTCATGGACAGCCAAGAAGTAGAATGTGGTGGCTCGGTCAAGTACCGAAGCTGAGTATCGTTCCTTGGCACACACTACAACAGATTTGTATTGGATTCGAATTATGGTCAAAGATCTGCACATAGTTCTGTCACACACACTCGTGATCTGGTGTGATAACTTTGGTGCCATGTCTCTGGCATCAAATCTTGTTTTCCATGCCAGGACCAAACATATAGAAGTTGACTATCATTTTGTTCGAGAGAAAAGTGCAGAATAAAGATATTCAAATCAAGTATATTCCCACAGCTAATCAGGTTGCAGACATCTTTACTGAAAGACTGGGTACCTCTCGATTCTTGAATCTTCGCGACAAGCTGATGGTCCGTTCCCTCCCCATCAGCTTGAGGGGAGGTGTTAAGGAAAGATCTATTCAAGATTTAGTGATCAACAATATCATACAAGATGGTTCATGAAGTCAACAATATGAGGCAAGGAAATCCAAGGAAATCCCAACATATCCCGACAAACAAGGAGATCTAATTAATTCAAGTATCAAACCCTGTCTATATATTGTAAAGCAATATGATCATACGTGTATCTGACAAAAATACAAGATTGAGTTCAAACTCTTCTTCAATTCTGTTATATCTTCAAACTCTTCTTCAATTCTGTTATATCTTCAAACTCTTCTTCAATTCTATCACTAGAGCAGGAAAGTTTAACCTATCGAGGGAGAAGAAAATATCATACTCATTCCTTCCTGTCTCAAAAGTACAAAAGAATATCAGTATACAAAACGCATCAGTCAACAATCACTCACATCTCTTCTATTTTCTGCTAGGCCAATTAGATGATGACATGTGTTTTTCCGTACAATAAAAGGGCCAATCACAGGACACATGTAAACACAGGACACATATTTTTTTGTCCGTTTTCTTTACCCCTCACCTCTTCTTCTTTTTTATTTATTTATTTTTTTTGCTTATTTTTGTTTGAAATATAATATCAATATTTTTATTATTATTTTAATAAATTTTTTACTTTTATTTCAATCTTAAATATTCGGCGAACCGCTCATCGTTTGTCGAAACGAAGATCGCTATAATTATCAGTGGCGTCGTGCGCTTTCATAGGACATGCTACTTTATATAGTTTCGACGCATTTATAATTTAATTATTTTTTCCTGTAAGTATTTTTGTGCTTGCCGTGGCCTTAGGACACGGGCATATACTTGTATTTATACAAGTTTTAACAGACCTACTGTTCCTACTTGCGACTTCTTACCATCGCTCTTGAAAACACGATTACACACTCAAACTACTTCCACTCTATATACACAAAAGAGTTCATCTTTCCTCCGCAGGCAGTTCTTCAAGCCTCGGTAAGCCGGATCTTCTTCTTCCTTTCTGTTTTGCTGATTATAATTCTGGGACATGACAAAAATCAATAAAAATGTACACTAAAACCGAAATTCTTTGCAAGCTGAAGTAAGCACAAAACGAAATTTGTAGCAGAAATTGCTGCAAGCCAAAATTAGCACAAAACGAAAGCAGCAGCACTCACCGGCCTATAAGGATGAAGACAATGATTATAAGAAAGAAAGAAAAAGATTAGAGGAACCAACAGTTAAAATAAGGTTCAAGCATGCGATTCCGATTCTGGTTTTGAACATTAATGTAGAGTAGAATGCTGAGTGTGGAAGGTATGGACGACGGGTCGAGGGTTGTAGGATTGGATAGAGCGGCCGAGGGTTGCTGGTTAAGAAATTGGCCTACGAGATTTGCAAAGAATGCAAATGAAGAGCGACGGCTTGTTGGTATTGGTTGGTATGTGAGACTTACGAAAATAAGCACGCGCTCCACATAATAGTGTAAGCAAGCGCTAGCACATAAAGCCACGCAGGCAGATAAAACCACGTAGGCAGACACGTTGGTCTTGAGAGATGTCATTTTCTGTGTGATTTTCCCACTTTCCTTGCGTCTTTTTTTTAGCAAAGCAAAGAATATATTTTATAAATAAAATAAAAGCGTATTTACAAATGGCATTTAATATCCGCAACCAAGATAGATCTAAACCCGCAATTCTTCTTCCTTCCATATGTTTGATTTTCTTTCTTGGTTCCGTTCGTCTAACACAGATGGATGCCCAGGCGATGTTTTGGGAAGCAATTCCAATCCTGGAACGTGTATGAGGTTAGCAGTCCTCGATTTCGGAATACTTCCCACAATTTTTGCTTGATTTTTTGGAGGATTTTGCTTGGTTCATACTGGTCCTGATCAAAAATCGATCTGTTCCTTACCACCCACATTTGCCATATACTTGTACTCCAGATTGTGATACAGATTTTTTTCCTCTGATTTTCGGTACATCAGACTCATGTGTGCTTCATAGTTTTGCCAAGGTTCAAATGGATGAGTTATGCGTGTGCATCCCATCCAATCGTAAACCGTGCTCTAGATCATCAAAGTTTCAGTACACTGGAAGAATAGGTGAGTTGTCGATTCATTTACCATATGGCATAAATTACAATCCAGGTTAATTCCTGTCATTCCTCTAATGTGCAGGTTGTCCCTCGTTGGTATACGGTCCTGGACCATGCGCTAGGAAAAAGTTGTCTCTTTGAGGGGGGAGAATGAGTTCCACAGAGCTGCCAGATGAGCATTCTAATTAGATCTTCGACCGAGGGTAATTCTTCTTTCTTTGTATGCTGATTTTACTGTGAAGCTGTTAGAATTATCAGCTAGCCAATTCCATTTGTCTGGTTGATCAGAGTCTAGCTGAATGTCCCTGATGTCTGCTTGAAGTAGCTGTAGATTCTTGTTATTCACTGTGCTGAGTATATCAGTCCACTGCCATTGCCATTGACCTCCTTCATGTTTTTGAGCGATGTTTGAATACTTATCTTCTGCTATGATATATAGCATAGGGTATGTATCACACAATTTGTAGCCTGAACACCACTGATCTTCCCAGAAATAAGTATCAGCTCCATCCCCTATTCGTTTTTTTACAGTTTTTCCAAAACCACTCAGCATTCCTGACTATATTCACAATTATCCTCCACCATACTGAGTATGTGTCCAACCGCTGGTTTGTGTTCTCAAACCAGATTGTTCTTTAGAAGTTCCCATACTGTGATTCCAGCAGGTCCTTCCATAGTGAGTTGTCACTGTTTTGCAGTAGCCGCCATCCCCATTTACACAGTAGTGCCTCATTAAAATCTTCTAGATGTATTACTCCTAGTCCACCATCATCCATTTGTTGACAGATGCTATCCCATGCCGCCCAGGTGATCTTATATCTGGTTTTATCTCCTCCTCCCTACAAGAATTTCCTCTGCATTTTAATCATCTTCTGCAGCACAGTTTTAGGTGCCTTATACATAGACATGAGGTAAACTGGAATACTTGTGATCACGACTTTTAATAGTACCAGTCTTCCTCCAAAAGATAAATAGTGTAGTTCCCAACTGGTCAGTTTCCTAGCCATCTTGTCTAGTTTAGGTTTCCATAACTTGCATGAGCTTAACTTTTCACCTACAGGGAGTCCAAGAAATGTAAAGGGAATGGAATCAACCTTACATTGTAGTTCATTGGCAAACTGGTTCAACTCTAGCTCTGGGACATTAATTCCATACAGCCTGGTCTTGTGGTAATTTATCTTTAACCCATTGATCATCTCCAAGCACTGTAGAGACATTTTTACTCCTTGAATATCATCAAGTGTACAATTGCTGAAGATTAGAGTGTCATCAGCATGTTGGAGTTGTCTTAGTTGCACTGATCCCATAGAGAAACCATGGTATCGCTGAATATCATAGGCAGCCTTTAGTATCCATTCGAGAGCCTCAGCTGCAATCAAGAATAGGAATGGGGATAAAGGATCTCCTTGTCTTAACCCCCACTGCGGACAGAATTCTCGTGTAGGACTGCCATTCACCAATATGGAGATAGTGGGAGTGGAAATGCATTCATATATCCATTCAACAAATTTTTCGTTGAAACCCATTTTCCTCATTACATCCATTAAGAAGGTCCAATCTATTGAGTCAAATGCCCTTTCAAAGTCAACCTTGACCATCACTAATCGGATCTTTTTCTTTTTTGTCATTTCAATTACCTCGTTTGAGCAGACAACTCCATCTGTGATATGTCTACTCTTCAGAAAACCTGTTTGCCTTTTGGATATTCAATGTGGCATGACCTCCTTCATTCTACTGGCAAGTAACTTCTCCAATATCTTGTAGGAGCAGTTGATCAGCGATATTGGCCTAAAATCCTCAAGTTTTACAGTCCTGTCCACCTTTGAGATTAGAGTAATAAATGATGCATTGAGTCCTTTTGCAATTTTCCCTGAGTTTTGAAACTCATTCAGAAAATCCATTACATCCTGTTTTATTATCTTCCAGAATTTCTGGATGAAGTGGAAGTTTAACTCATCGGGTCCTGGGCTTTTTGCCCCATTGCAGCTCCAGACTGCTGCCTTAATTTCTGTCTTAGTGAAATGAGCAACTAGTGGTTCATTCTCTGCCCAAGTTAACTTTGCTCCCGTATTCTGCATAACCCTCAATTTTCTTGGGATTGTTTGGATGAATTGTTTTTGAAAGTAATACCTAAATCCCTCTTTCACATCATAAACCCCTTCCATCCAGTGATTTCCAAAGAATAGTCCATGAATGTCCATTTGATATCTTCTTTTCCGAACAGAGGCATGAAAGAATTTTGAGTTTGCATCTCCATCCTTAATCCATTTCTCCTTGATTTCTGTTGGATGACTGATGTTTGATAATGTTGCAGAGCTTTTAGCTCTGCCCAAATTTCGGCTTTCATTTGCACTTCTTGATCAGTGAGATTAGAGTTTACAAGTCTTACATCGAAAAACTCAATCATCTGTTCCAGCGGTCTAATCTTTGCTGGAACATCACCATTTTTTCTTTATTTCATTGTTGTATCATATCTTTCATTGTCTTTAATTTTTCATGTAACTTTCGGCCATCTGAATCACAGTTTGTCGTAATTGTATTCCAATTGCTTGACACTAGTTGTATGAGGAATGTATCTTTCAACCAGATATCATAAAGTCTGAAAGGCTTCAGTCCCCAATCTTTTGCCCCTTCAGACAGAACTAATGGAATGTGATCAGATAGTCCCCTACTTTCCTTGCGTCTAATAGGTCCCCACTTTCCTTGCGTCAAACATTGCTTGTTGTATATATGATCATTTTATAGATATGTATTTTGTCAATACTACAAAATAAGACTTTATTGAGTACCACTATAATGCACCCTAATTTCACACACACACACACACTCCCATCATGGGTGAGCACACACACATGATGATATGTGTGAGGCTCAATATTTTGCAATGTGAGAGGGGTGTGGTAGTGCAGTGGGCCCGGACGGTGCCTTATAGCATTTTTGGACTTTATTGCATCTACAATCTACATACAACTAGGGTTGCCCAAATTATCGCGGGCATCGGTTTACCCGAATCCTGTACCCATCAGGTATCGGGTCCTGGTTTGGGTACAAAAATCCGGACCCGAAAATCGGTTTCGGGTAATGGGTTCAGGCATTCGGGTTCAGGTTACCCTGACCTGAACCGATATACCCAAAAATGAATGGGTTCGGGTTTTGGGTACCCGAAACCCAACATCGACCAGCCTTTTTACCCTAAAATGAATGCTTTTTTGGATTTTGGATTTCAGGTACTCGAAACCCGAAAAAAGCATTGATTTTAGGGTGAAAAAATTAAAAATAATAAAAAAATTGAATCGGGTATTACCCATACCGAGTACCTGTCGGGTTCGGGTACCCGTACCTAGTAATTTTTACTACCCGATTTTCGGGTTCAGATCTGAGTATTGCAATATCCGGACCTGAAACCTGGTTAGGCAGCCTACATACAACACAAACATATTTTTATGGATTATCTTGCATCCAAATACACTACAAGTGTGTTTTTAAAGTGGAGACCCTTCATCAAAAGCTCAACGATCACATTTGATTGATTAAAGTAAAATATGTGCCCAATATGAATTTTAATATGTTCAATGTTGATAAATGTGTGCTCAATTCTAACCTGAGTCATCCATGTGTTAATTTGATGGTTGAGATTAGATAAGTCATTTAAAATGACTTAAATGACTCATTTAATGTGAAACATCAAACTGTCAGTTGAATGACTTAGATTAGAATTTAGTATAACAACTAATTATTGAGCACCGTATCATTGATCACCTGAGAATCCCTCAGGTGACCGATTTATAATAATCGTGGCATGAGAATAACAGAACCGATGAAGAATTTCGATTTTGACGACACAATGCTCTTGAAAAAAATTATATGTATGATAGTATTATGTATACCTGTGTTACATTTTAGGCGGAATTTACTAAGATATATTTAATAAATGGATATTAGTAGAATGTAGAAAACAAAAATATATATGTATTAGGATCTTAAGTTGGATGATCGGTTTGGATTGTGCAATAACTGCTAATAACTTCCGACAGAACGGAATTGGAGTTGTCCAAATGGCAAGTATAGTTTGGAGAAAGTAGCTGAAAGGAAACAAAGAATCTTCTCTTTGTTATTGCACGTTGCGCCTAATCTCCCATCAGGGAAGCTTATATACACTCGCAATATATGGGCCTAATTAAAAAGACCTAATCTTTTTTTTTTTATAAGTAAGAAAGTTTTATTGTTTTTGTATATTTCTTATGTACAGTGTTAGGCCGCAGCCCATTACTTCCGACCTGGGCATTACATTTATAATGAAATTGAGAGAATAGCCTACTTCCGCAAGTCTCCTCAGCTGCACGTGGATGTCATAGGATTACATGTCTTCTCCGACCAAGTATGCTCCGGCCATGTCGGCCCCTCCGCCGGCCAAATTGGCCTCTCCTCCAAGCACATCTACCTTTTTCATCCTGTTGCCGGCAAGAGTTGGACGGCAGAACCTGCGATTCATTTTTCCTTGAGCCATCATCGCCTCCTGCCGTGAAGCTACAACAGATTATCCACGGTTTAAGATGAGTTCCAAACTTTTCTTGAGCTCCCTTAGTGTGAATTTTGCGCCTTTTCTCTTTAATTCTCCACCAC
>JAOYMZ010004895.1:13127-23384 GCA_025802335.1 Pinguicula primuliflora | reverse complement strand
AAATTCTTCTGGGGCCAATTTTATTCAGTGTTCTAGAAGTCGGCCGATTAGTCGGCCGACTTCTAGAACACGGGTGATTATTATTATTTTTAAATTTCGGGCCAATTTTTGGGGAGGGTTTGTCGGCCGACTAGTCGGCCGAGTCGGTGGGCGGCCAGGAGCCGACCCGACTCCGACTTCTCGTACATTGATCAAAATTTTTGGTGGAGCTCAATAAAATAAAAATTAAAAAAAAAGATGTACATATAGCTGTATACCTAAACAAATTTGTATAGTGCAAGGGGTGGGCTTTCCCTCTCCGACCGAAGGAATTTTTTTTCTGTTCCAAATAGTGTGTCGAAGGATGGTGCCGAATTCTAATCTGGATCGTTGGATCAAAATTTAACGATCCAGATCAAAAGTGTTTTAAGTGAACAGCTAAATGAGTTATTTGATCTGGACCGTTGAATTTTGATCTAACGATCCCGATTAGAATTCGGCATTATCATTGGGCACAACTAGTGTGGAGCTGAAACGGATTCCCTGTCTGAAGCATGGGTATGGTCTCTTCTTCCTTGAGGCTTGAACATCTCCAACATCCTCAATTCATCAAACACGTGCATATCTAAATCCAAAAATTTGAACAACCAGAAGTCGTCTCAATCTCACGTTCGAAGAAAAACCCTCCAAAAGTGGGTCGAAAAAACCGGTCCAGAATCGAATCCGAAAACCCAATCCTCCTCAAGAGCTCAACTGCCGTGACTCATCGCCGCTGAAGATCTCGTCATCCGACAATCTCAGGACGTTAAAAAGAGTGAATCCGAGCAGCAGCTTATCAATTCAATTGGCCGGGAGAAGTTCTGGGAGTATACAGCTCGCAGGAGAAGAATGCTCGGAATTTCCTACGGGGAACTGTTCATCATTTTAGGGGCTGCGGCTGCTGTTATCGGTAATCTTTATATAGAAGTTTGTGTGTGTGAATGATTAATTCCATCTTTGATCGTTGTTTCTTCAATGGCTTCATGAATTACTGTCATACTTTGTTGAAATGCGAGATCAAAACTGGATTGAAATGTGTTCGTTCGTGGTTTTAATTATTCTTACCTGAAATTAGGGCCAAAAGATCTTCCCCGAATAGGTAGAACACTGGGGAGGCTGGCTGGGCGTTCAATTGGGTATGTTCAACTGGCACGCGGTCAATTCGATAGCGTTATGCAGGAATCTCAAGCTAGCCAGGTCATTCAATTTAGGGTTCTCGTTGTTTCCTGATATGCGTACGCCTTGTTCGAATCTACATCTGTACTTAATTGAACATTCATTTCGGTTCTTCTTTTCAATGATAACGATGAAGATATTTTATGTTTTTTAGCTGCAAAAAACTTTATTCCAGTGTATGATTTTTTTGGTAATGAAACATTGGAAATTATAATACAGGTGCACAAAGAACTGCAGGATACGATGGCCCAGTTAGAAGCCATACGACATGAAATGCGATCGATTTCTTTCATGAATCCTAGCCCCCTGACCACGAGGCTAGTTGATAAGATAGCTACAGATCCAGCTGATGCAAATGTTCCTCTCATGCATCCTGGTCCTTTGACAACGAGGCTAGTTGGTAAGATAGCTGCACAGCAATCTGATGCGCATGGTATCCATTTTGCTTAGATACTTCTAGGTATTCAAATGGACATTCTGGATTTCCTGACTTAGTTTCATTATCGATTATAGTTGAAGATGAATCTTTGAAACCTGCTCAAGAGAGTTCGGTGAACTTTGACAGCTCAGAAGTACCCAAGGTAAAATTTTGTACCTGTTTCAGTTAAAAGTCTTATTTCATTTTCATTGAAAGATTTTTTGTTCCTTTTAGGATCACATTCCACCAACCTCTATATTGTCCGATATACATAGCCAAGCAACTAAATACGCAAGGTTGGCAGAAGCCACTCCCTTGGCTTCAACTTCAATTGATGCAGTTCTAAGTGAGTTGAAGGATGAGTCCGGCAAATTCATTGTGCTTCCCATATCAGCTGAGACTGCAAAGTTACTGCCCAGTCGGAAAGGTTGCACATCTTAGACTCCATTTGTAATATTTTATCTATATTTCTTAATTCTTTCTTATGCTCCTTCTATCTTCCTCATTATGGAGCATGCAAGGTAAGGTTTCCGTGATGTCAAATCATCGGCACATAGTATTGAATCAAATAACTTGTTTATTCAGGTGGCTTGACGGGATCTGACATATTATTGGAGGCAGTAATTGAGGAGGAAGTGGCACACAGCGCCAAAAGTTTTCTTTCTCAGTCCCAAAACCAAATAAAAAATCAATGAACAGGTAGCAATTTTTGCTTCCTTCATTCCTTGCGATATTCTCCTGACTTGTAGAAAAGAACATTTCAGTGTACGTGCTGTCAACATTCTTCCAGGATGTTGATAATGTAGATATGATTCATATAAAGTGAAAATTAGCAGAATGGCACACAGACTTGTTTTGTGCATACTTCAATATCTGTAGGCGGCAACACTTCATGTTACATCGTTCATAAAGAATTCTCTCAACATGTGATGTTAGTATATTGCCTTGGAATCTCACTGATCAGATCAACCGATTCTTATTCTGGGTAGAATCACCTTCCACTTCTCCTGGCCTGCCTTAACCTTTTCTTATCGCCTTTCATTCAACTGTGATGCCCCCCACCCCACCCCCGCCCCCAATACTTCCTGAATATTGGAATAGTTTGTGAATCACCATGTTTCTTTCATTCACTAGCAACATGAAACTTCATTTATAACATGGAGGGAGAATTTATTTGCATCTGCATCACATTCAACAAATTATGTCGGAAGCTTCAATTTTTATTAAAAAAAATGGAAGCTCCCATTCGATGCCCTCTTCCACTTGCATAATGTGGCTATCTTTGTGAGGGAAATTGTGATTAAAGTTTGACGTCAAGGACAAACAATAGTCTTTGTTCATATTATGTTAATTAAGTTTCTATTTAAGCAGGCATCTTTTCTACAAACATATTATGGAATGAAAAGTATTTACTTTAGCTAAAACAAGGTCTGTTCTCCCCTGGGAGTTTGTGATTGAACGATTGTATGGTTTTATGAAGGTCTTGATAATATCAGGACATATAATCTGCGGATAATACTAAGCAATATACGGAACACAGATAATATGCTCAAGATCTAACGTGTTCATTCATCACGAGGAAGCAAACAAGCTATTGGTTGCAGTTTCTGAGCTAAAGCCAACAGCTACTGATCTGACTATATATACCCAGAACAATAAGAACAATCTATCTCAGGTATACAGGATGGTGGCGTTGTCATTCAACGCGGTATGATTTTGTTTCGTTTGATCATACAAAAGCAGTAAACATAACAAAAAAATTTTAGATCTCACATACTCATTCATCATGGGAAACCAGAGAAACTGGCATTGTTTCCAGGTGCCGGACTAAATAAAGTTAACTTCATCTAATCTAAGTCTAACTATATGTAACCAGGTATCTTATCTTACTATTTTCAGCACTATCAGACAACCTAGCTTTGTTCAGACACTGTTTAATACACCCTTCAAAAGATCCAATCCTTCAGCTGATATGCTCCTCCTCTTATGCGATTTGGGAATCTGTATACGAGGTGGAGGATCTGCAGAGAAACAGATAACCAAGACTGTGAGGTTGTCACATGTGTTGCGCTTGAGTGCCTCTTTAACCAGCTCTCTAGAGCATTTCTCGGGATCGTTATGCACAATCAGCTCCTTCCTCACGATGGTTACCGCGTATTGACTGCTCATCACATCCCACAGGCCATCACAGCCGATGATCAAAAACTCATCTTCTTCTGTTAGGTCAGCCTCTTCTAGCTCCGGTTCCGAGCTTAATGGACACCTTGAGCCTATATGACCTTTGATGTGCCAGTCACCCAGAGCTCGTGCCACTGAGAGCTGGCCATTCAGGTAGCCGTCATATATAACACCACCGAGTTTCTCTATTCTGAGTCTCTCGGATGTAGC
This sequence comes from Pinguicula primuliflora, assembly GCA_025802335.1. Taxonomy (NCBI): domain Eukaryota; kingdom Viridiplantae; phylum Streptophyta; class Magnoliopsida; order Lamiales; family Lentibulariaceae; genus Pinguicula; species Pinguicula primuliflora. Next base: position 19,384 of record JAOYMZ010004895.1, on the reverse strand, counting down.
GTTGGGTTTGTGGTCTTTTGATAGTTCTATTGCTCTTCCTCGTTTGCCAAGCACAGCTCGGGAATCCCCTGCGTTAGCAATTATCATTGTCCTGCATAAAGGTAGATTTCCACAGTAAATGCATACATACCTATATGGTTTGGTGACAAAAAACAATCACATTCTTGGGCTTGATAAGCATGCATGGACTTGCCATTACACTAAAACACAGTGTTGGAGAAAGCGTTGGACGATCCTGGGCGGTCAAAGTCCGCCTAGCGCCTAGACACCTCTAAACGGGTGATTAGGCGGCATTCGGATAGGATGGAGGGCGATTGCCTAGCGCCTAGGCGATCGCCTTTTCGAACAAAGCTAAAACGTAATGTAGAAATAATTCAAGCAACTAGATGATATGCTTAGCAAGACCAAAAACACTGCTGGAAGATTTCACCTAATCTGCATAACTGGTTAATTCAATGGTTTGTTTCAGCAGCAAGCAATATTTCACTTTAGTTGTAATCTAAGTTAATTTGAGAGGCAGGGCAGGATATAAAAAGCTTCCTGATGATTCCTATGGAGAAGTAATCATGCCGTCTCAATGCAAACTCTATTTCAGTACTGAAATTTTCATTACATGGGATATCATTTGATCATTCATCTCCAAAGTCGACCTCCAGACCGCTACAACGGGCGGGAGGGGATTATGTTTAGAACGCAAGGAGACACAAGTGCAAGAAAATGTTGTACATCATCATGATGAAGACATAAGCTACAAATATGTCAAAGTAATTCAATTACTTGCCTTCCCAAAATGAGAGCAGTGAGAGCCGTGGTGCCAGAAGAGCGATCAAGATTTTTCGAATCTGCCAGCGCATGATCAGCTTTAACAAAGGCGTTTCTAAGTGCTCTTTTAACCCTGTCCGGGAATTCTAAATCCTCAGTGATAAATTTAAGGATGTTCTTTCTAGTAAAAGTCGCAGCATCTGCACCACCATGACCATCAAACACCTGAAGGTATGCTAACAACTCAATCAAGTAGTTCCAGCTCTGTTTTTATATCTTATAGAAGAAAGAAATTCGACTTTACTGATGTGAAGTAACTCCTAACTTTTCTTATACATTTCTGTCCCCCTTTTTAACTCTAAATGGAAACTGTGAGATCTGGCTATAAATGCTCAATAGGAGGACTTTCCAAATGTCATTCCTCCAACAAAACTCAAAAATTGAAAGGGAAGCAGCATGACCGATTTTTTATAGATGAAGGAGAATGACTTACATGAATCAACCATCATTAGGAGCTGCTTCACTCTACGTTTTAGCGTATTAGTTCAACAAAGATTGAAAGTGCAAGATTTAAGTGAGATCCATACCCCATAGAATGCTCCAGGAGACGGAAGACCATTAGCACTATCAATATGTTCAGAGAGATTATCCACGCATATGTACTCATCCTCCATATATTGCTTTGGCCCTATCTCCGAGCAGCTTCCAGATCGAAATGTAGGCATGAATCCAGAATCTTTGCCTGATGACTTTTGAATGATCGCAGTGGGGAATTCCTAAACATTAAGATAAAGTAAATGAAGTCCAATATAAGGCTCCCCTGTGCAATCATGAACGAGAAATGCCTTTACTCTATGAAGTATGAACACGCTCTCATTTAATTGCAATATGACAAGTGAGACAGGTAGCACGTCAAAAACATACCTTGAAAGATATTTATCATTTGTTCAACACACCTTAGAAATATATAGGCATCTACCAAAAGGAATATGACGAACGAAAATCTTCTCCTCCATACTGAATGGTCCCGACTAAATGTTTATGGCCCAGACCGAGAACCTAAACTGTTAGATTAAATTGATGCAACAATAAATGACAATTCAATCTTCCAGATTCTCGGACCATAATCATTCAGTCAGCACTAGGAGGCGAAGATTTCTCATATGACGAATACCAACCACGCTACTAATTACATAAGAAGGAAGCTACCCATGTCTATAGTAACACTTGCAATATTCTGAAGCACAATGAGGCAATAGTATATCCACACACACACACAAAAAAAATCATTCTTTACTTTATAGCTTCAACTCCAGGCATTCTAAATAAACCTGCAATTAGAATTACTCATCGGTATAATGAAAGACCCACCGACAGAGAGGGATCAGCCAAAGATGCTTGGCTAATGCAGTGCCTCATCAATGGAGGACGAGCCAATTTTGCTTGGGCAGAGTCATCACACTCCTGAATATTTTTATCACTAGTCGACACCTTTTCATTTGCTTTACAAAACCCATTCTCTGATTTACCTTGACAAGAATTGTGGTCAGCGCCTGGAGCCATGAAAAATTTGTCCCACTCATAAAATCAATTCAAACCTTAGGCAGTGGAAAAAGGGAAAATTTAATCTTTGAAGAAACTGAGAGAAGCACCAGATTGTCTGTTCTCGTGTGGAAGAAAATGTCAGCGGGGTCGAACCTGAGAAGAAGAAGAATAGGAGCATGTAACAGCAGGTGCAAAAGAAGAGGCGAGGAATGGTAGTAGGAAAGCGAGGGTGGTGGCATTCAGCTTTTAATGGACAAATTTGTGGGGAGTTTTCCTAGTTCTATATTTAAGAGACGGGTATAAACAGTTTGTTCGATGCAAAAATAGAATTATGGATATAAATTAGTCTCTCAACTTCCAAACATGCGGCATGGTTATTGAGGGTAATGGGGCCGCTGCCGCGCGGTCAGTGACAGATCTGAATTCGTTCCGTTCCGGCCCATATTCAAAAATATATATTATTTTTTTTACTTATATTATAAAAAATATATATTTTAATTTTAAAAAATTATTTGTAAAAAAATATATATATTAAGTTTAAAAAAATATAAATAAAAAATATATATTTATATATAGTAATTAAAGGGCGGGGTGGGGCCTAGGCGAGTCACCCAACCCTACTCCGAACCTACCTATAGGACGGGTCGTACCCGTTCCGGAATGAGTCTAAATTGTCAATCCTAGTTGTGGTTATGCTTAGTGATGAATGTATCTAGAAAATGAAAAATTGTAAAATGATATTTTTCTACACTATTTTTTTTAGATTTAAAATATAAATATTTTAAAAATAAAAATGTCTAGATAAATTTTTTTGCTTCTAAAAAAATAGGACTGAGGTAAAATAGGTTGTGTTATTTTTCTAATTTGACGTGAGACTCTTCATTTTTCATGTTATGCAAATTCATTGTGCTGCGGTTTCAAGTTTGGGAAATTTGATCTAGATGAGTTGGTTTGATTTTAGTTCATGTTGGCAAGGGCATCTAGAAGATGGAGAAAGCAGCCCGCACACTACTCTTAGGATTCACTATCTAACCATCTTTTACAAGATGTGATATTGACTATCAGAACCTACCTTCATTCTGCAGATAGTTGGAAAGATATCCCGGATAGGCTATTGATCAAGAGGAGTTCTCCTTCTAATGGAGGAAGATGGCGTAGAGCATTTACTCTTTGTTCTCCAACCGTCGAACATGAAGGAAAAGAGATGCGACAGTTGGGTGTGGAGTTCGATTTCCGTGAAGTAGTATATGTTTGCTTTCGCTTTATGTTCTGTCTTTCCAAACATTTTATAGGAACTAGCATGCTCTTATTTTTATCATTTTCTCAAGTTTTATTCACTCTGTTCTTCTAACTCTAATTCTTATTGTACATATTAGTTCGAAACTTATTTTTTTGGTGTGTGTTAATTTTGTTATTATTAACACTATAACAGTTTTTATTGATGCAGACTAGAACTTACGGCATTAACCCTCTCCTTATCTTGAATCTGGCCCGGGGTTATGGAAAAGGTCTGCAATTCATACAGGCTGGCGGTAAATATATTTTGTTTTTAGCAATATAACAAAATGTTGTTCCTTCTATTTATAGGTAATTTTGTATGGAGGCAAAACGTGTATGTGGTTGTTTTTTAGCCACCAGAGAATGCTCTGTGTATCGATTCCATGGAGATACAAAATAGTGTTCTTCTTTCTGTATTTGACTTCTGTTGTAGCTACTGTGGAAGGACAAATTCAAGACTCATGTGATGTTGCTTCCAGCATATGCCTTAAAGGTTTTTTGTGATATTGATGTGTCAATTTGGTGCAAATTATTTGTAGTAAGAAGCCTGCAAATTGCAAGAAGAATCACAATTCAAGGAACGGCCATAAGAGGGAATCAAGAAGATTTCAAGATTTCCAGTTAAGCTTTTAAGAAAAACGTAAGATGAATTTCCCCAATCAAGATTTAGATGAACTAAAGCTAAAGGGATCTGGTTTAGAAATTCATTGCAGGTAAGACATTTGACAATATGTGCCAGATAGATGAACTACTTCTATTTGACTTAGAAGTACTTCATGTCTCAATAGGTTTTTTTTGTTTATTTTGTCAGCATATAGAGATGAGGAGGAACGAGAACAACCAGAGATCTGCTTCGACAAAAGATCTGCTTGGGGGACCGAAGGTCATTTTGGTGGTGAGAGTACCCATATCCATATATGAAAGAGTCTACTAATGGGGACCGTCGCGCTTAGTATGCTAAATCCGTTGATGTCAAAAGATTCTATGCGTACATTTTATAGTTGTCTTAAGTTTAAATATCAGTAACCTACACATTAATAAATGTGTATAAAAACTGATCTCGTCAACTTTGTTTGCATTTTTTCCCTTGAGGATGTTGGTGAACATTTGATTAAATCTAATAGCACAGCTAGAAAATGGAAGTTCGGAAAATAGGCAGAAGGAATTCTATTGCATCAATTCCACATTCAAGAGGATTGAATGGATCAAAGAAGCAGGCAACGGATTTGGTTCAATTCGATCATGAATCTGGGAAACGGTTCAAAATGAGTATGGGAGGGGTTCTACATCCTAGGAAAAAAATGACTAAGAAAATTATGTGAAAAATACATGACAGCTTATAATTGGGCACTGAATTTTCAACATTTTTTGGGAATCCCGTGATAACTTGACACATGAATTTCATATTCTTTTCTTGAATTTTTTTCTTAGGATATAGATTTTCTGTGATATGAAAAGTGTAGTTCAGAGTTTAGTATATTATATATAGATCATTTATAGATATTATATATAGAACGTTATCCCTTATTCATGTAATTTTGTACATGAATTTAATATATTTTTTAGCCAATGATTGCCTACAACTTCTCCTCTTTACTTTTTGCTAAGGGTACGTTTGGTGCCGATTTGAAATTTAATTAAGCTTTGATAACATTTTTTTTTATCTTTTTTATCATTTTCATCATTTGTTTAATGGTATTTTCAAAATTTTCCGGATCGCGCATTTTAAACTCTTCAACTTGCGAAATTCTTTATAAAACTTGACATTATAACCCCGCTCTCCATCAAATTGAGTATTCTTTACACCACTTCATTGCGAACTCGTGGCTTCAGACACGGGTGTGAGGTGTTGGGGTGTGGGTGTTGGTGTTGGTACTGTGTTTTTTGATGAAGTGGTGGAATAGGTTTGTTTATCACAACGTTGGCATTGAAGAAGGGTTTTGAAATAGACAAGAGGATGGGGGACAAGAATACCATAAAATAAACTTTTGAAATAGATATGTGTTTCTTATGTGTCAGATATCTCTTACTTTTTGTAATTCAAGCACTTTCATCTAATTAGGTATTTGTTACACCATTTTCATCTCGGACCTGTGCATTCATACACGGACAATGCGGTCTTACAACTAAACCCTAATGGGTCATGGGTCGTGGGTCAAGTGTGTCATATGGTTTGTGCGGGTCATGGGTCATGTGGGTCTTATGGGTTGTGGGTCGACTGTGTCATATGGATTGTGTAGTCATGGGGCATATCGATTGTGTAGCTTATGGATAGTGGTAATTGGGATTTTTAGAAGGGTGGTAGTGGTGTGTGTCTGGGGGGACGGTGTGAGCAGTTTATTTTTGAAAAATCAGTTGGGTGGAGGGGTGGGGTGTGTTGGGATGGTGTAGGTTGCTTTCTTTCGAAAAATCAGTTAACTCTCGGACCCGTGGCTTTAAGCCACGGACAATATCTAGTTATGGATATAAATTAGTCTCTCAACTTCCAAACATGCGGCATGGTTATTGAGGGTAATGGGGCGGCTGCGCCCCGCTGGTCAGTGACAGATCTGAATCCGTCCCGTTCCGACCCATATTCAAAAATATATATTATTATTTTTACTTATATTATAAAAAATATATATTTTAATTTTAAAAAATTATTTGTAAAAAAATATATATATTAAGTTTAA